>BMAT01008477.1:514316-528029 GCA_019649035.1 Elysia marginata | reverse complement strand
GTGTGTACATTGTAAGAGTCCTTCGGCAGAGCTAAGTACTGACTTTTCAAACTACCAAACCTACGACCTCTCGGACCGATAGCTGAACGCGACATCAATGTCGGTCGAAAAAAAATGTCTGCAACTTGAGTCCAAACAATTACATAATGGTGCTCTTAGGGTAGAGCTCATGCCTCACACCCTTTCGGCTTCTGCCTAATATCAGCTGGAAGGAAGGCTTGTTATCTATTCTAGTTTACGCTCATCTCCTAACATGGGCTAGGGTAATTCATTTTAGTTTGAAAAAAAATTAAAACAATTAGCACTTTAAAAAATTGGAGGCATACACACAGGTTGATTGACATGAAAGCTCGATTCAGTCTGAGAACTTCAGATTGACCTTCGGGTTTCGGATAGCTGTTTTGATTTTTTACGATTCAACTAACATATATCTAACATTTTATAGTGACAAGATTTTACATCAAAGAAAGGAGCTTGGCTTTATGGATTTCTCTTGATCCGGCGGTTGTGGTTTGATCCCCAACCATGGCTCTTGCTGGGATCACCTTAGGAGAGAAATTTATCCACACTTTCCTTTGTACAACTACCTGTAAAATGGGTATCTTACTATAGGCAGTTCTTCTAATTTTCGAAATGACATTGAGCGCCTGACATGCAGTCGTACTGCAATGTACTGAAATAAGATTCATTTGAAATTTTTCTGGGTCATATAGGTCTGCTGAATGAAGGATATAAAGTCTTGAGACTATCATCGGCTTTGAAAGACCATAGCCATTTTGTATTTTATTCAAAAGTCAAGAGATTATATTGAGGTAAAATAATTAATTTTTGACTTTCAAAGCTAACTAAACAGGAATTTGAGTAGAAATCTATCGTCAGTGACAGTGTCAAATCTTTGAACAACAATTTTTTCTTCTCCATAAACTCATATAATTATGTATGTAAAATGATACTAAAAGAAATTCAAAAGCTGTGTTTATAGACGATGCCCCTGCTTCAGTTCTAGGATAGCAGGTGCATTAACTAATCGCCTTTTTATGTAAACATTACGACATCTGACTCAATACGGGGACAACGTTTTCTATGTCACCTTTACTAGCCATGTTAAAGAACGGTAGCCGCTATGTTTGTCTGTATGCAGTTTAGCATCTCTAAAAATATACTCGCAACGTAACTCTTTATAGGACTGTCACTTTTTTTATATTTTGGACACAGATTACATACTAGTAGTCCTGCTTGAATAATTCAGCTACCTTTCCAAGCGAAATCTCAGCAAGCCTCTGGCCATCAATAGCGGCTAACCTTGGGTAGTGCTTAAGATGAACTTAAAAAGATAAATAAATATAAACTATGGCTTTACTCTTATTGGCATATCACGAATTTACTTATTTAACTAATTTTTTTAGGAAGGTATATTTTGCAGCTCTTTATTTAGAGACCCAAAAAATTACTTATTATTATATTTTTTATTACTTTTCGACTGTACTTTTAGATCTGAAAAATATACCGTCCTAAAAAATTTAATTTGCTTATCCACACAGCTCTACTGCAACTCCTGATTAATATTCACCCCAGCAAGCCTAAACACCACAGAGCAACATTAGCTCACACTTTAGATTATTACAGCACGGCTGCTTATTTGGCGCTCCAATTCTAAGATTTCACAATTTTAATCACTACCTATTGCCACGTACCTATTTTACAAGTGGATGGACTGAGCAAAGTGTCGATAAGTTTCTTTTCTTAGAAAACAACAACTTGAGTCGTAGTTAAGATCAAACCTATAACTGCCGCATCACGAGTCCGGCAGGCAAACCCCCCAGCCACACTGCACTTCATAAATATTAGATCTGAGAGACACTAGCTGTTGATAGCGTCAGGGGAAACTCCCGATTTCGCACTGATGCATCCAAAAAAACACAACAGAAGGAAATAAACCCAAGGGATCCACCACTTTTCAAGCATCATTGTTTTTATGCAAAGTGTTGTACCGAATAAAGTAAACCAGAGCCAGATCTGGTCTGATACTGCAACGCCGGGGAAAACAAGGAAACTGAAACAATAAGTATTAGAAACATTGACATATTTCCAAAACTTTTCGTGAAAAAACAACAGTCGTTGGTTCTTAAATGACATTAGCTTTGAGCATTTCACTGTGAACTCACTTTATTTAGGGTCAGAGTAGTAGTGATAGAGTTTTTTGAAATATATTTCTCTGTAATCGGCTTTTTTGAAATATCAACAATAAAGTTATTTTTCTTGTTGTCTTTTCACAAATTACTAGTAGGTTTAGTTATAGAGCAGTTTTATAGAGCGGTGACAGCATCCAGCCTTGAAATGGGGTGATCGATCTTGTTTATAATCAAATTTCTATTTTTATCTTTGCATTTGAGTGTTTAACGTTCGTGTAGGGAGAATAAAATGTATAATTATGTAAGTTTTGTATAATTTTATTTCATTAAAAATTTTTTTTCATTCTATCAAAAAAATTGTTATAACAAGTCTCTGTGACACTTTTCAAAAATCTTCCAACAAAGATAAAAAGAATTATATTTTATGGAAACTGATGTCATCTTAAAGTACGCCAGCATTGTGCCGTTTCATTTAAGATAATGTTATTAATTTTTCCAAGAATAAACAAAAAGCATCAGACACAACTCTTGCGAATACCTTAGTGCAAATTCTTTCCTACCATTGAGATGTTCTATTTCCGAAAAACTCGGCATATTATTTTTCTTGATTAATCAAATCTAGTGCAACATATTTGTAAATTAGAGCATTTTGATGTTGGTTTTAATCTCGTAAAAAGGATATTTTTTTATTACAAGGTAAGACACGCTAACTCATCTGCTAAAGAAAATAAATGAGAACATCAAGAATAGACGGAAAGGGACAGCGACAAAGAGGCAGATATTGAACTAGAGAGAGGAATACATGAAGACAAGCACGAAAACAGAGCGAGAGAGGGGGGCCTTGGTGGGGGGGGGGAGGGCGCAAAGAATGAGATGGAAAGATAAACATTCACAGTATAAACACAATATATGGAACAAAAAAAAAGATATATACAGTGTATGAGTGAACCGGAGAGACAGAGAAATACGCAGAAAGAGAGAAAAAGTAGAAGAGAAGAAGTGAGCAAATAAATGAGAGTGAAAGAAATTAAAGAATATAGAGAAACATGTACATTGCGAGTGCACAGCGACAAAAATAACTCACTCCTTTAGCAAATGAAGAGAAAACAAACCTTGGAACCAAACTACCCTGAAAAAAAATTATGACGTTCGCGTGGAGCAAACACAAATAGTATTATCATTCTCGTCACAGATGGGAAGGGAACACCTAAAACTTCATTATCAGTTTTCTTTGACATAAGACAGTCATTCAGACACACTCTGGAATAATAAGGTTTTCTCAGCTTTGCCAAAACAGCAACAGTGAACTCTATCATAAGTGTTACAATAAACAGCGGTACTAGAAGTGTATGCTTTAACAATGCATTTCTTCCAGCTTCCAAATCTTTTTTTTTTTAGTTTTGTTGGAAAGATGTTACTTGTGTTGCCTAAATGTAGAGGCAAAGCACAAAATCTGACTTCTAAGAGATGGTTTTCCTACAACGTAAAAGTCCCATATCCGACTCAGTTGGTCTGGTCCTAGATACATGCGATTTAAAGAGACAATTTAATGGAGTGTTTTTAAGCGGCTCCTTCATCAATTTCGATTTTCTCGACCACCTACGCATTTAGTATTAGATCTAGTTAGTAAATATTTATGTTTTCAGACCGACTATCTGCCTAGCGTAGCGCAGGTCATCTTGACTCGACAACTTACATAAAGAGGTTTTTCGCTATCGCTTGGCACCAGCTTAGCCAGTTTTCCCTTGGTTTTTGCTTATCTGTATCGGCTTTTTTCGGCTCCGAGTCTAGGGCCCAGTGAAGGGTATAACGACCGACTTGGAATCTTCGGCGTCAACGTAATGCTGAGGGTGACAAATTGGGAACAGAAATGGGAATTAAGTGGAGCCAGTCTATGACCTGACACAGTGTACTGGAAGTCGGTAGAGTGGACTCTTGTCTGGATGGTCGTTGTGTTGTATAAAATCGTTTATTTGATTCACCTTCGTTGTTGTAAAATATCTCAAACCTAGTTCTGCTGCCCAAAGGCAAACCGATGTATCTGACCTATCCGTGGTTTCCGATTTTTTTATTTAATTTTATTTTACCCTTTTTAATTATCTCTCTTGTTTCAAAGCCATATTGTAAAATCTCTACGAGAAAATGTTTTTGACTGGTGATTGAGCGAAATACATTGAAGGGCGTTTTTCCAAAACTCAGTATCTTCAAATCACAAGTTTTGGAAAAAAAATCAAGGAGATATGACTCATTTTTTTCATTTTAATCTTTTCCAAAAAAAAAAAACAACACATGGCACTGTGGCATGTATTGGCCTTTTCCAATCTTAAAAAACTCAGTATAATTCGTGTTTATTGGGATATTGGGATTCAATTAAAAGTGCTAGCTTTGATTTCAACGAAAATGGCTCTTTGACTTGTTTTCGGCGAATATTTTTTTTCTAGAAATAAATAAAAGCGTTGATACGCCTTTCTGTCTTTTACGGTAATAGTATATCTGCGTATTTGTGTTATATTCAATCTTTTCGTTAACTGCACATGTATTTGTTTAAAAAGAAGATATCAAAGTTTTCTTTTACAAATCACCCCTTTTATTTCTCTCTCTCTCTCTCTTTCTCTCTCTCTCTCTCTCTCTCTCTCTCTTTCTCTCTCTCTCTCTCTCTCTCTCTCTCTCTCTCTACTTCTCCTATCTCTGTCTCTTCATTGTCTGAATTTTTTTGACATTTTTGTGTCTATTTCTTTCAAAGAAATTATAACTCCTTACGTTGAAAATTTTCATTGGTTACACGAATTTTACAATAAAAAATTTTTTTTAAATCAATGAAGTTCTTAATATTTTTCTATCAGAAATGAGAGATAGATAGAGAGAGAGGCAGAGAGAGATATCTTTCTTTCTATATCTATACTACTGTATCTTTATTCAGCTATCTTTGCATCTGCAATAGATCCATAGTTGGCCATACTTCTTGCTGTGGTTCGTCTTGTGATAAAAATAGAACAAGGGGTTTCCTCCTCAAGCATAAAGCTCTTGTCAGTCAGGGATTTAAGCGAAAGGTTTTCTGTCTGAAACTTCCGTTTTTGTGGAAGTGGATAGCAGAGTGATCTGTTCGTCTGGGCTCTGGTTTGGCAAGGCGGTGGGTGCCGGCGAGTATTGCGGGTTCGAATCCTACTACGTTCATGTTTTGTCTTGTACTGTCTTGTTCTGTCTTTCGTCTTGTCTGTTGCTAGATATAAATTTCTGATTGTCTTTCTTTACTGCTGAGAGAGAGAGAAAAGAATAAAAAAAGAGAAGGTAGTGACTCACATAAAATGTAATATCTAAAAGGACCACCTGATCAGCCAAACAAAAGTTAAAGAGAGTGTCCTTTATTAAAAGCTATTCCTATGTTTTGTTTTTTTTTCCGTTCAGTTTAGCTTATTGTTACATAAAATGAATATTTCGAAACTTGATCGATCTTGCCTTTTAAGTTTGTTTTCTTATCATTGCCGCAGTAACAGTTGTGGGGGTTATGTCATAGCGACAGATTGGCTGAGAAAAAACTTGTTAAAACCCCTCCCCCATCTATACTCAGATGAAAACAACAACAATCACCAACATTACCATAATTTTCAGTACTATAACTGTCGTGTTTATCAGCAGCAGCATATAGATTGTCGTATTTATCATCATCACTAATGCTCTTGCCAAATTATCGCCATTATTATTATGAGAATTACTATTCTAATAAGAATACCACCAACAACATCAGTATTGGCATGATTATTGTAAAAAAAAAATGCACAATCTTCTTAATTGTATCCTGACCAACATCGTTCTTGCTATCCTAATTTCTCACAAATATATGTTTAAGGTTTTTACACCATCCACATTGCCATTTATCATCGAAGTGTTTATCACTGTTCTTATGTTGTTATCAACATCGTGGTTATCATTACCACGACAATATCAACAAACACAGAAGCAGCAACAGCAGCACTCTTTATAATCTCTTCACCATCATTATCATTGTCATCATTATCATCATCATCATCATCATTATTGTCTTCATCATCATCATTGTCGTATCCTTATCATTATCATCATCATTATGTCTTTGTTTTCTTAAAGCTTTGAATTTCATAAACCTAAGCTATAAGATGCTTCACAGACATAGTTGAAAAAGTATCAGTGATGTGTGTTTTTAAGAAACAATAATGTTATGAGCAAAATTTTATTTCTGTCGCGTTACAGTTGCTCACCGAATGGCACGAATTTGATCTTTTTCTGTTAATAATTGGGCTTGGCAAAAATGAGGGTCAACTAACCGAGCATTTGTAGATCACATGGAGGGGGGGGGGTTAAGTCTGAACTTGGATCTAGATCCCAAGAATATTAAATTTGTCAAGCTCGCTAAAACTATGCAAACCGGCCAGTATATTAAGATGGCAACTAAATTTTAACTTTCACAGTTATTGCTGATTACGGCAACTACTGAACAGATGTGAGAGAGGTAAAAACCGACAATTAATGAGTTCACATTCAAGGCCATGGTTGTGGCCCATCAGGCACGTCCAAGAAAGCCACGTAGGTGGCCCATCATGGCCAACAGAGTTAAAAGCATCATACTAGTGTATCTACACACGAGCCCAATTTTACATGCCAGAAAAGAATGCCAAGTAAAATTATCAATTTCCAACCCTATCCCCACCCTACCTCTTGCAACAGCACGTAAATTAATTGAGTTTATTTCCTTTGCATATTCAGTCTCTAAGTTAACAAAAAGTTTGAAAGCAGGTTTATTTTTAAAGTACTAAGGCACCTAGAATTGACAAAGGTCTCTGTCTAAAATATAAACGTAATGTAGATTATCTAACAGTCTTGAAGTCCAACTAAAGTAATCGTCACTTAGCCAATCGTCTTTCCACCTGTCTCTCCTTTCTCCTTCTGCAATACATCTGAACTGTTGACTCACTCCCGACGCTTGTTATAATGGTCGAGTGAGCTATTCGAGTTAAAGACATTTTAAAATGTATGGAGACGGAGCGTTGGTCCCGTGGCCGTCATCAACTCCCTCACGTGGAAGCGAGGCTTTTATCATATTGGCTTACATAAACTCGTCTATCTTTATTTCCACGAGTAAGCGTCTCATTCCTGGTGAAATTCTACTCAACAGACCATCCGTCAGTCCCAGGCCAGACTTGATAAACAGCTGGAGACCTGGCATTATGTCCACTTCCGTTGCTGAAAACACGTGATTATCTGCAAACTGGGCTAGCTATCTTTTGATATCTGTCTAGAACAAGCCTAGCTTTTTTCTGTACTAAAATAAGATTAACTTCCTATAGGTTTAGTTCTGAAGTGATTGCAAGCAGTATACAGAAGACAGAGATATACTAAATCAAGTGTAGCGTTGTGCGGCCGGGGTAAGCTGACATTTATATGCTATAGAAGAAGCGGTTTGTTTCGTTTTTCAAACACAAGAAGGAATAAGTCAAAATCAAAACTAGTGGTTCATAGTAGAAAAACATCTAAGCTATTAACCCTTTAAGTTTGTTAGAAACGAAAAGCGAATATAATTTGAGAATATTCAAAGCCGACCACTGGTGCTTTCCTCTCTCTCTCCCCCCCCCTCCTCCTCAGCCCCTACCGCCCCCACCCAAACATACCATCTCCAGGAAGAGGGCATTCCAAGTGATAATTTAGATGTGGCTGTCTGCTAGTGAACTTAAAAAAAAAGATTTTTCATAAACGTTTGTGGAAGTATCCGCACTAATCGAAGTTGGACATTGACATCAATTGCGTCTTTCTTCAGAATATAAATATATCGAATTTGAACATGTTTATATTTTCTGTGGAAAGTTCATCTGGGACCCATAATGTTTAAGTCTTTTACTAAAAATAGGTAAACTCATTCTTAAAATATGATCATATTTATTTGGTCTTTTTGTCTGTGTCGGTGATAGGGGCCTATTAAAAATACGAAACCTAAATTTTGTCATCTCATTATGTTTTATATTTTGTTTAGAAAATATTGCAATGCAGTCAATTCTATTCGCTCTTTTTATTTGTTGTCTTCCAGTGTCTTATCACACTAAGAGGGCTGAAGGGGGAGGAGGGAGGTGGGCTGAGATTTGAGACTCATAAAGAGTTATACTATTGCTACATTAATGTTGGGGTCGAGAGACACATAAAGAGTTAAACTATTGTGCCTTTGGTGTCTGTGCTATCAAGTCGCTATACGGAGCCTCCCTGTTTATATCACCGAAGCTGGCAGCTTAACTTTTTAAACAATTTTAAATGGATGATTTTATCATCTGACCTGGCTGGTTTCATTAGGTTACCATGTTTTTTCAAGGATGTGTGTGATTAACACGGTGCCGCGTTGACAAATATTAATGACTAATGTAATGCAACAAATGGCGTGCACCGACATTATTGCAAGAAATTCATCCACAGAAAACAAAATAACTGTAGGTTATTCAGATCAGTCCTGATTTAAAATAGTTTTGGCTTTGCCAATTGGTTGTTTTTTTTTTTTTTGCGATTTTGCATGCAAAGTTTTTTTTTAATTAATGCACATAAAGGGACGCTAAGGCAATCGAAACGGACAAACAAAATTTTCATCACACTTAAGATGTTGCCCCCATTCAGCGCTATTGTGTTCGGTCATTACTTTCCACCTTACAAGCTCAGTGTTTAATAGTTTTGTGTATGAAGCTTTTTATCCTGAGAACAGTACAAAATTAATTTAGGTTGCCCATTTTACAGCAGAACTTGTTTATCGGTTGAATTTTTTAAGTTCTAAAATCCAAACATTAAGATTGCGATCAAAGTTATTAGGATTTTATACACATCTGTAGATAGAACTTGTTTTGGTTGTTTCAAGTAGGCAAAAAAAGAAGGGAAAACAAAAGACTTTTCCTCCAGTTATAATTTTTGACATCCGACCTTTTGGGTTGATCGTGAAACGTTGAAGTCAAAAGCCAAGACTAATTCAGGTATAATTATGTTTTAAATCTCCTTCGGCTATACTGTGGTATAATGAGGCATTGATCTCCTTTGTGTGTCCCCAGGCTAACCTTACATTCAACTCATCATCTGGAGAACTGGACGTCTCCTCATGTCACTCCATGCAAGGACCAGCAGAGATGGGCGACAGCAGCAGTGACCAATCACAGCTGTCCACATCTCTGGACACCATCCAATCACAGTCGCTGTCTTCTCTCCTGGCCTCTACCGGTTCCTCCTCCCCAGTCCTCTCAGATGGCAGCAGGCACAGCCTGGCTCAACTGCAGCAGCGGTTGGCGCCACTAGCCTCAGTGTCGCCAGCTTTAGTTTTACCTTCATTACCCGAACCCTCTTCATCATCGTCGTCATCATCGTCTTCATCAATATTGTTGTCGTCGCCTTTATCCTCTTCATTCTCGTCTTCCACGTCGTCGGCTCCCAGCATAGCTAGTGACGGCGACACGACGTGTCTGGAAGCAGAGCAAAGACGTAAAGACGAAGAACGTGCGTACTACACGTGGTTATATACGGTGGTGTATGAACTGTACGTGTCGGGTGTGTTCTTCTACCTGCTGCCTTACGCGCTCATTCCGATCCTGAACCTTCAGCTCCTGGTGGCCATCAAGCAGCGGCGGGACGAGACCAGGCGGATCAGTCTCAAGAACCAGCACCAGGTGAGAATATTAGTGCTTCTTTGTGCCTGGCAGGCCTCACACACAAGCGTGATTGCAGCTGGAATTCTAGGCCCGATGGTGGCCGATTCTTGCTACAATCAGGCATTTTTGTGTTAATAGACGGGTGTTATCGGATCCTGGTCGAGAACTTCTTGGCATCCATCAGAGGAAAGATAGCCTTAACTCTTAGGAAACTAGTTCAAAACAAATCTAACCTACTTGATTTAATGTCTTAATTTGCTGGCATAGACGTCCGATATTGCAGCTTTGGCTGTTCTCTAAATCTCCGAGATGACCGACGCCTGCTATTGTATGTTTTGTGTCAATTTGAGTAGACTAGCCAAGTCTTTATGTCAAGTAAATATCGATCTAGGATTAGGACTTAAAGGTTGAGTGGCTAAACTTCGCCAGATCTAGATCAGACTATTATTCTATTTTATTTAAAACTTGGCTGTTCACTTTCGGGCGCAAAGACATTTAAAACCATTTTTAGATGGAGTATCTTTGCGCTAGCGCAAATCCCGGCGCAACTTTTGCGCCCGTCTCATAACATCGTTTTTCAAAAATGCAACCGGGCTTAGCGAACTTACAACAAAAAAAAATTTGAGTTTCAACGGCCCAACTGCTTCTCATAACAACGGCCGTTGGACGGTAACCTTCAGATAAAGCCACTTTTTCGAAAAAAGGTATACCATTCGAGACAGTAGAGCAAGTTCTTTAAGCAAGTTAAAACTATATTTCATTAATTTGCAGTCAATAAGATTTTTTGACATCTGCAGAAATATTTCACAGTAGTCTGTACTTAAAAGAAATAAACAAGTGATATTTGAATCTTTGAAGCCTAAATGGATTGTACGCGTCTGTACTATGACATGTAGATCCCACTGCCCACACCGGCCGGTGTCCAGTCAGAATAGATACCCTCCACATGACGGGGGCTTAGAAAGAATTTTTAAAAAAGTATCATAGAGCGTAAGTGCGACGTTGAAATGATACATTTGATCAAGACAGTACTTGACTGGCGGACAAGTTTTAATGCAATGTCAACACAATTTCAATGCCCCCAGTTGAGAAGAAAATAAGCAGCACTATTTCTTTAAAGGTCATCATCAGTTTGAAGTTTTTAACTCTGAGCAGAGGTTGGAGCCCATGGGTTTTCATCTTTCTCTTTTCACCGCTGCTTCATCCGCCTCAAGCCACTCTCATGCCGGTCGTCTCAACTTTAGCTTTTGCCTGTCTAACACTTTCGTTGACGTCGCCTGCTTCTCAATCCGTCTACGTTTCCCTCTTACCTTATGTATACGAGCTTCTGGGCGACAACCATGTCTTATTGTATGACCAAAAAAAGACATTTTCGTATTTTCAGATTTTGGAATTTCTTTGTGTTTGAGATTTAAAATTTTCAGGACATCTTTATTTGAAGTTTTGTATTTCGATGATATTCTGGGTATTTTTCAGTGTGTCCATATTTCAAACGCTTTTATTTTCCTTTAAAGTTCCGAGTTCCAAAAACGCTAACAAGCAAACCCCTAGAACCATTTGATCAATAAGTGCGAATCAGGAAGAGCTAAACTTTACGTTTTCTGCTTGGATTTGGTTTGTTTGGGGATATCGACCTCGTCAAAACAAGAATTATCAGAATTAGCATCATAACAGCTAATGCATAGTCCTTCCACAAAGTATTCAAGGGTACAAACACTGGTGCAATCTTCCGGGGCAAATATGATGCTTTATTTCACTTCACGCTTTAGGCGCCTTTCACCCAGCCTTTCTCTTGCACTAGCTCTCTGTCTTACTGCTTATATTACTTTTTTCTCTTTATTTGCCTTTATATTTCATTCTACCTCTGTTTGCCCTTTTCTGTTTATATTTCGTCTTATCTCTATTTGACACTCTCTTTGAGGGGCTGTTTTTGTGTGTGTTTTTTTTTCTTCTGATTATCTGATTATTTGCCTATGAGTCTGCCATTTCATCTCTTTATCTCTTCATCGCGAATCATTTCTTTCCTTGTTTCGATCTCTCTTTCTTCTCCTTCTATTTTAAGATTTAAGAAGGTTTTAGGCTTGTTTCCGTTACGATGACATGTCATGACAGGTGGCTATGTTGTTGCTTTTGCTGGCCTTCTCTCTCCTAGGCGCTTTAAAAGGCTTTCAGTCCACAGGGAGGAAGGCATCAAACTGACATTTAGAACAACAAATCACATATTCCCAAACCGTCTGGTGTATTGTCTTGGTTAGGCAAAGAGCATAACAATCTCTTGCACATGTATATATTTGATATATATTTCTGATAGCTAGCCACTATGGTTTAAAATAAGTATAAAATTGACTTTTCAAAATATCAATTTTTTATAATTTTTTATTAAGGTCTGAAAAAAAAACAACCAGAATGGAAATGCAGTCAGTATTTAGTGGCCATTTCTATGACTTCGTACAGGTGGTCGTCTCTAAAACGCACTCACGAACCTGATGCCTAGTCACAAACGATAATAACCGCTGCAACTCCCTAAGGTCATACGCTAATATGCGTAAAGCACGTGGAGAATTTCTCAAGAACCTGCAGAAATGTCTTTTTTGTTGCGTAGAGACGTTTGAATTAAACAGCTATAATTTGATATTGTTCCTTCCCAAATACATATTTTTTTAAAGATTTTTATGACCCTAATTTATTTCAAAGGAAGCAAGTTATTTTCCGTAACAATGATGAACGTTAACAGGATCACAATGACATTTTTCGGAATAGTGTTAATTGTAAATGGTATACATCTCCCGATTTTCTCTAGTTGCCCTAACATTTCTATAGTTTATTGCCAGCAAGGAAGTTCTATATGATCCCACAAAGAAAAAAATTTTTCATCAGATAACAAGATTTATGTCTAGCAGTTTAACAAAAGAAAAAAATAAACTTTAGCCAGTACATGACGGCCTGAACGAGGTGGTTTTTTTCAGCAACTAAGTTTTAAGATAAGATTTTTTTTTTAAAGTTTCTTCACCATTCTAGAAATTCGGAATCTTGGCGGTAATATTGTATATGCAGTGTGCAAAAATGTTTCAAAAGTGTAAACAAAATTTAGAAAAAATCTATCTATCTATCTATCTATCTATCTATCTATCTATCTATCTATCTATCTATCTATATATCTATCTATCTATCTATCTATCAATCATATATATATATGTATGTTCAATTCCTATATATTTATCATCTATCTATCCATCTATTTATCTATATATTTATCAGCTATCTATCTGTCTATGATTTTATCTCTATATCTCTATATATGTTTTATTCTATTACTCCCCACCCCCGTACCTCCTGCAACAGGCTCGATAATCTCTAACATTGTCCCAATGATGCCCATGCCCCTTCCTCCTTCCAGATGAGCAGCCAGAAGCCCACAGACATGGAGGACGGCCTCACCATGATAGTGCTGGGCATCACCGTCTGTTTCTTCATCTGCTGTCTCATCCCAGCCATCTACAACGTGACCCAGATTGCCGAGGTGCCACCCACCACGAAGCTTTCCACCTACCTACTCATCGCAAGCGACACAATGCTGTGTGTCAACGCCAGCACAGATTTCTTCTTCTACTGCCTGCTGGGTCGCAGGTTCCGCAACACCTTTCGCTATCTCTTCTGTACGAAGCGGTACTTGGCCAAGAGGAGAACTCTAACCGAAATTCGCTACCGCAGCCGCGGTCAGGATAGTTGCTATCAGTCTGTTTAACATTAACATGATCTACAGAGCCCTGTGGAGCTGTGCCGGCAACAGAAAACAACAGGTCAGGAAAGTTACTGCCAGTCTGTTTGACATGACCTACAGAGCCCTGCGCAGCTGTGCCGGGAACAGAAAACAACTGGTCTGAAAGTCTCACTTAGGATTGATTGATTGAAGGGTATTTTTACAAGCCCAATTCCACTTC
>BMAT01008477.1:453517-468905 GCA_019649035.1 Elysia marginata | reverse complement strand
CAACAACAACAACAACAACAACAACAAGAAGAAGAAGAACAAGAAGAACAAGAAGAACAAGAAGAACTAGTAGAAGAAGAAAGAGAAGAAGAAGAAGAACAAATAGAAATAGAACAAAAAGAAGAAGAAAAAGAAGAAGAATAGAAGAAGAAGAAGAAGAAGAAGAAGAAGAAGAAGAAGAGGAAAGAAGAAGAAGAAGAAGAAAAAGAAGATTATCTATATTTATAAAGCGCATTTAACAATAAAATAAAGTCTCAAAGCGCTGTACAAAATAAACACTACACAATTTATTTCATACAAGTTTACAAGACATTAATAACGTAGACAATTGAAAATTGAAACATGAATTGAAAAATCGAAAAAATATATAAAGTGCAAAACATGGACAAGATCATTTGGAAATTTTGAGCTCCTAATTTCTGCTAATGACTGAGTTTTCAAACAAGTATGTGTTCAGAGCTAATTTAAATCTAGACAAAGATTCAGACTGTTGGACCGACAAGGATAGACGGTTCCAAACATCTGGGTCGTGGAATGTAAAACCCCTGTCCCCATAGGTTTTTTAAAGATTTGTTCTCGGTTTGGTAACAAATTCTTCTTTTCTGATCTTAAAGTACTTGTAGGAGTTTAAAGTGTAAACTTAGTACTCAAACAGGTTGGATAATTTGTTATATTTAAATATTGAAATTCAAAGCTAGCCAGGTTAGAAATATCGAACAACGAAGAAAAATTCCATGCACATTAAGTGAAGGAACCCTAAGTGAAAGAAAGAGCAGATGTTAAGAAAGTGGGCAATAAATAAGCTTAAAAAAGAGTAAAATTGCTGCAAGAGTAAAACTGCTACCTCGACTTTGTGTCACTGAATCAAGACTTTTGCAGCTTATCACGAAGACGAAGAACATAGAGTGACAACTTCCCACTTATATCGAAATGCTTATAAGCAGGAAAAAAACAAATGGTATTCCAGCAAGTTTATTGGAAAGCTTACCCCTTGACATACCCAAAGGATAGGAACTTGTCCTACATAGAAGTAGATCTAATTGACCAGACCAAATCTAGGCTGATAGAGGTGATGACCAGGAAATTGTGTAATTAGAAAGGAAGAACATGTTTGCACGATATCAAGCCTTCCAACGTAAGTTGCTGGAATGATCCAGTGACAAGGACAAGAAATACATTTAATGCCTACCGTGGAGCTAGTATGACATTACTTGTTGAGCTCAGAAAAGCAGCGAACGGAATAAAGCGTAGAAATAGTAGTAAAAGTAAGTAGAGTAGCAGCAGCAGTAACAGTATTAGTAGTAGTAGTAGTAGTAGCAGTAGTAATAGTAACAGTAGTAGTAGTAGTAGTAATAGTAGTAGTAGTAGTAGTAGTAGTAGTAGTAGTAGTAGTAGTAATAGTAGTAGTAGTAGTAGTAGTAGTAGTAGTAGTAGAAGTAGTAGTAGTAGTAGTAGTATTAGTAGTAGTAGTAGTAGGGACGCATATCAGTTTGTCAAAGGCCCAGTTTGTCACGGGACCAGTTTGTCACAGGACCACCTTGTCACAGACCAAGTTTGTCTTACTGTCAGGCACAACCCGCCTTGATTGGCTCAAATGTGCCTTGCATGATGGAATTAAAAAGAATTTTGCAAAATAAGTTATGAAAAGTTGCAAAATGATTTAAAACTTGCAAAACTTTAGAAAAATTTTTTTTTTCTTTTAAGTGAACACAAAAATTGAAACTATGTTCTTTTTAATTGCCTAATGAAAATGATAAAAAAATGTTCAATGACCCGATTTAGATCCATATTCTTTTAATTTTACACATTAAGTCTAAAAATGTTGATAAAAAATGAACGCAATTAAAATTTTCTTAGACCATTTATTTCTTTAAAAGCAAAACGAGGGCGATAAATATGGTTTGGCAACACCAAAGAATGGACGTGCAAAATCCAGTCCTCCTGGTGCAGGCATGTGACAAACTTGTCATGTGACAAACTGGACCCTCCAAATGATAAACTGTCAAAAACTGGACCCCCCTCCCAGTAGTAATAGCTAAAGTAATAGTAGTTTTAGTATTAGTAGCAGCAGCAGCAACAGAAACTGTAGCAATAGCCGCATCAGTTTAAATAAAACAGCTGTAGAAGTAAAAGAAGTAGGACAACTAATAGTTTTATCACTAACTTGTTTTCTTAAAATAAAAATTGGATGCAGTTATTGTAAGCTTGATGTAAAAGAGCCAACGTAAAATACGCGCAGGTCGCAGTAGTGGGTATATAGTTTTCGCAGCCTCCAAACTAAAGGAAAATTGTCGCAATAAGAACGCCGGACAGACCACCAGCTATGTGCTTTGTTCAAAAGTGCTGGGGTCTTTGTGGAGAACTGCTGTGATATGCCATGAACTTGATCGTTACCTGATCCCAAGTCCAGGATGAGGAAAGGGGAGCTGGGCATGGGGTTAACAACCCCACCCTGTAAAAATAACCAATACAACGCTACAGAAAGAAACTCAACATTAGGCAGCCTGAGCAAAGCAGACCAGATAACTGGAATCGTGACAGATGGGGTTGAAAGCCCAGAGGAAGGCTGTTTCCACCCGGACAGCGGAACTCTTGACACCGAAACAACCCACGCAAATTGGTTTTTGGAATCTAAGAATTTTGTTTGAGACTGATAAGTTAGCTCAAACAATCAAGGAATTGAGTTATTACGCTTTAGAATTTTTGGGAGTTGCTGAGGCAAGATGGACCAAGACAGGCAAACAAAGACTGGGCACTGGTGAAATAATAATCTCGTCTGGAAGACAAGATGACAACTACCAGGAAAAAGTTGCTTCAGTTATTATGTTTCGGCCTTTCTACGATGACATAAACACCTTTCAAATATCTAAAGATAGGATTCTTGAATGGCTTTAAAATATCACCAAGAAAGTATGAATTATGGAATTTCCAGATACAATGTCGTTTTTATGTTTGAAATCTGAGAGTAAAAACTTAGTATTTAAAGTACAGTATAGTTGAAAGTATATTTTGGCCACATAATAAGAAAACAAAGCAGTCTCGAAAAATCAATTATGCTTGCGATGGGAGAAGGTGGAAGAAGACTAGGACGACCGTGCATGCGATGGAAAGATGACATCAAGACAGTGACGGACTGACGGGACTTAAACTCTCAGATTTAGTCAGGGCTGTGGAGAACCGTGACGATTGGAGGCAGCTGATCACGACAATCACCAGAAGTCGGCCACGACTTGATGGGACAAGGTGACAAGGTGATAGTTGAAAGAGTGTAAGAAATGTAGTCTTGATCATACGATCTTTTATGTTAAAATTGCTTTTAACATTATCATCATCATCATCATCATCATCATCATCATCATCATCATCATCATCATCATCATCATCATCATCCTCATTATCATCATCATCATCATCATCATCCTCCTCCTCCTCATCATTATCATCATCATCACCACGATCATCACCATCATCATGGTTATTATTATTATTGTTATCATTATTATTTTATTATTCTTATCATTATTATTAGTAATTTACGACTATTATTATTATTATCATTATTATCATTATTATTTTTATTTGATTGTTGTTGTCTCTTTTCTTGTTGATATTCACATTAACTTCTAAGCCTAAAGGGTACTCCTTAGTATTAATTGTATGATTGTATTGATGTTAGCAGTGAGCCTGTTATGATATGAACTATTATCAATGTTTGATATATATGCTAGTTGAGTGATAATTCAATTAAAATATCATTTCATAAATACTTTGCTGAATAACGAGTATACTTTGCCTTTGACTGCCACTAGCGGTGAAAAGCAAGTCACCTTTTTAGCATTATACTCAAAGAGGACACACACCTTTCGTAATAGTGAGATTATTACTGACTTTTTTTTACCGCACCAAAGGTGGCATGCGTAATTTCCTCAATCAATGGCAAAGACCTAAGGTGCATCTAGTCTCTTCCCGTGACTTTTGGATTGGTGCTTCTTAAACAAAAAAATTTAAATATAAAGTAAATCAGAAAAGATATATATTTTGAAAAATTGTCACGGTGTAAAAGACAACAAGTTAATTTAATGTTTTGAAATATTTAATTTACAAATTCTGAATATTTCGGATGTCTAAGTCACCGTAGAAAAATCTAGAGCAAATTAATAATGACCTTTTCAAAACCAAAAAAGTTGACTGTTTCCATTAAAAAAGTAGACCTACTGTGGAGAATCGGTCTAAACGTTAACTTAACTTTTTACCTTACTTTTTTCCTATCCCGTGTAGAAAGTAAAGACCCAGACAAATAAAATTTTCACCTTTTAAAAAACATCTTTTAAAAATTATCTTAAAAATCTGATTAAACCACACATTCACAAATTAAATGTCAAAAAGTGTGACCCAAAAGCTGCCCACTATTGATAGATCTGTCATGTCATACACTATGGGGTTTGTATTCTCACGATGTATTAAAAAAAATTCAAGATTTTAATTCGATTGCCGTTGATTAACGACAAGGGCGGTTTGTCTTTTCTTTACATGAAACGCAGGCAGCATAAAATTTTTTTTTTGTCATGATCTCAGCGAAAGTTAAGTGTAGGCCGACCTTTAGTAAAACTGGGAATTCAAAAGACAGACGAGATGTCAGGTCTTGAGGAAGATTTAATTCATCAAGGAGATAGACCGGCTGCAATGGGAAAGTTTGAAACGTGTAAGAAAACAAATCTATCACTCCTTAAGATTTTTAACAATAAACGAAAAAAAAATTCTCGAAAAAAGAGAATGAATGTTGGCCGCAGCAGCGAAACAAAAATATGTTTGACATGCATGTATGACCGTTGGTGATGTTTGCAGCAGCATTCCTTATGCCCAAGTAGCACTCGAGGTCAAAGAAAAGATTCTGAAAAAGTCACATAAAGGAAAATGAGCGCTAAGCTCATTTCTGAAAATCAATGACAGGTAAATGAATCTAATTATTGTTCAACCTATGCAATATGCTTTGCGCACTAATCCTTTAAGATACTGCCAAGCGATGCATCTCAAATATAACTGAGCCAAACCCTTGAACTGACATTTAATTAAATAACTAGCAAAAGAAACAAAGAATAAAGGGAATATTTTTTAAAGACGTGCATTGGAAAGAAATCACAATCTCAAGCTTCTCTAACCTTTATTTTGATAAGAGGAAATGAACGTAACCTGATATAGTCGTAAATTATATTTTTTACTCCAGATCTAAGTATGATACAAATGTAACTTATTAGCGCAATGACAAAGCGCCAAAGCAGAGGATGGAAATATGGAAGAAGAACCAACCCGCAAACATCAGCAACATGAACGAGCGGCACTCAATGTAGATCTGTGAAAAAAAACCAGAAAGTAACAAAAGTAACATAGTACCACTAACACTGCAATGACATTTTTAAATCAGAAAAAATTTTAGCGGCAACGCAAAACCTAAACGAGTGTTTATCGCTGATAGCAAGAAGGAGAACCAAAAATTTGTACTCAATTCAAATTGTTTAATATAATTATAAAGATAAATAAGAAACGTAAGTTTTGGTTTAGAAAAATCAAAATATATGATAATTCACCGTTATGGTTTTGCTAACATTTAATTATACTATTGCATGTTGTGCAATCAAAATTATTGCTCAGGTATCTCTAAAAGAACTTTCTTTCCAGTGCGAAGATGATGTTATGAGATGATTACCCCAGAACAATTTGGACTTATCTCTTTACAAGCAACGCATACAATACAGTATATCAATGAAGAGTTCATAATTTGCATTTGAAGATGACTATTCAAACACTTTTCTATACTGAAATTAAATTTTTTCTACACCGTTTAGTGATGGTAAAAATATTTTGGTTATAATAAACTTAGGATTTGTAAAGTAGGCTGGATCATTGTAATGTTTATAAAAAGAAAAAAACTTCCTTTTAATTAAGTAATCTAATTCAAGACATTCTAGAGATACAAGAGGTTGAAAAATGGTGGGAGAAACTAAAAGATGCTTTGACTCAAAGTGCAACAGAGACTGTCCCAACAATGAATACAACAGGAAAAAGAAAATGGATGACAGAAGAAATTCTGGAATCAGTGGAGAAAAGAAGACTCGCAAAACCAAATAAAATGCGCCATAAAGAAATCAACAAAGAAATCAAAAGAAAATGTGATCAGCAAAAGAAAAATGGCTGAATGAACAATGTGAAGAAATAGAAAAAGAACTGTACAAAGAACCCAAAGCAATGTATAAGAGAATACAAGAGATAACAGGAAGAAAGGCAAGCTCAAAATCAGGGTGTATTAAATCAAAAGACGGAAGCATCATCATTAAAAAAGACACGAAACTTGAAAGGTGGTCGGAATACATCAGTGAATTGTTTGATGATGATAGAAATGAAGATCTAAATCTTCAGGGTATCCCAGAAGGCCCAGAAATTATGAGAGAAGAAGTAAAAAATACAATCAAGAACATGAAAACAGGGAAAGGAACATATCCAGATATGATATCAACAGAAATGATGCAGGCTATAGAAGGTATCGAACTAGACGCCATAACCAAAATGCTAAACACAATATATGACACTGGAGAAATACCAAAAGAAATGCTACAGTCAATTTTCATTACCTTACCAAAGAAACAAGATGCGACAGATTGTGAACAACATCGTACAATAAGCTTTATGAGTCACATGTCAAAAGTACTCTTGAGAATAATAATGAAAAGAATAAGAAACAAGGTCTACAAAGAAATATCAGACAATCAGTGCGGATTTATAGAAGGAAAGGGAACAGCAAATGCAATTTACATTCTCAGGCAAATCATTGAAAGGACCCTAGAGGTAAACAAAGACCTGTATGTATGCTTTATCGATTATACAAAAGCATTTGACAGAGTAAGACATGAAGAAATCATTACCTTTCTGCAATAACTAAACATTAATGGAAAAGATCTAAGGATGATCAAAAACATCTACTGGGTACAGAAAGCAGCAGTAAGAGTTGAAGAAGAAACGAGCAACTTCCAAAATATTAAACGAGGAGTGAGACAGGGGTATGTCCTATCCCCAGACCTTTTCTCCCTGTATAGTGAAATGATCATGAGACAGATAGAGGAAATGGAGGGCTTGAAAATAGGTGGACATAACATTAACAACATAAGATATGCCGACGACACAGTATTGACAGCAGACTCGGAAGAGAAACTACAAGAACTTCTCAACAAAGTAGTGGAAGAAAGCAAAAAAAAAGGACTTGAACTAAACAGCAGGAAAACAGAATCAATGATAATAACGAGGAAAACATCATTACCAAAATGTGAAATCAAGATCGAAGAAAACACCATAAAACAAGCCAACTCATTCAAATACCTTGGAGCACAGATAATATCGGATGGTAGGAACCACCAAGAGATAATGGTAGAATTGCTCAAGCAAAAGCCTCATTTCAACAAATGAAATCCATTATGACAAACATAAAGATATCAATAGTAGTGAGAAAAAGACTCCTAGAGACATTTATAGAAACGGTGCTACTCTATGGTTGTGAGGCATGGACAATTTACGAGCGAATGAAAAGTTCCTTGGAGGCAACAGAGATGTGGTTTTTAAGAAGAATGATGAGAATACCATGGACAGCGAAGAAAACAAATGAAGAAATCTTAACAGAAGCACAAACCACAAGACAATTAATGAACAAAATACGAAAAAGACAGGCAAAATTTGGTGGTCATGTCATAAGAAGAAACCAACTAAAACATTAAATTTTGGTGACAACAGGAAAATTTGATGGAAAGAGAGGCAGAGGAAGACCAAGAGAAAAGATGTTGGACAGCCTGGAGGACTGGATGAATATTGAGAAACCATCCGAGATGATCAGAAAGATGAGCTGTAGAGTTGGTTGGAGGTCCCTGATCGCCCATGCCAGCCGGCATGGCACCTGAAGAAGAAGAAGAATTCAAGACAACACGGTTTTAAATGCCCGTAACTGGCGTAAGTGAAAAACTTAAGCTCCATCGCAAGAAATCTGGAAAAAATCTTAACACTTACACCAAAAAAAAAAACAACAACAAACAAGCAATAAAAACCAACGATGTGATTTTTCGTAGGCGGTAACCTGGCCAATATTTTAGTAAGGTAAACACTACTGAGCCATACAATTTACTCTACTAACGTATGCGCCAAAATAATTATTATTAAACAATAGAAGTTTAAAAACGAGTTTTAATAAGAGCAGTAAATCTAAAAATATGTTTTGAAAACTACCCTTAAAGCTCTTCTTGTTCCTTTCTTATCTATGATAGTTCTTGGCATAAATTAAAGGTTTTAATTCCATAAGAAACGTGGCAGCGGTAAAAACTAATCAAGCCGAAAAATAATTCGATCGACAAGTAATACGCCATTGTATGATAAGGGCTTTGACATGTATGACCAAAAATTACAATACAAATCAAATACTTCAACTTCCTTTCATAGATGTCTTGCGGATGAGTACAGGATGTGATATTACTTGTATCCATAGATTTACCTGTGGTTTGTCGTTTAGGTCTACCGAAGCTCTGATTAACATTGGCAAGACTTGATTGTGCCATCACTTTACAGAGACCTAATAGGACAAATGCTCTAAATAATATAATCAAGACCATACAGTTTTAAGACTTGATTTTTATTCTCTTTCCTTCATGTTTAGTTTTCTTGCTAACAAAGGAGGCGAACATGAACAGATTCATTAGTCAGGTCATCTTGAAGTTACAGTCTTATAGCTTAACTACCTATGTATCAAGCTAGAAAGCTAGGTTGTAAGATATTTTCCTAAACAAATCAAATTTCTTATACAAAAGACAAAAATGAGGAAAGAAAATGTGTTTGTGTATAAGGAAATTTAAGGTCATTCATCTTTAAAATGGAAGAAAGACTGACATGCAGAGCCTGGGCCATTAGACTAAAAAAGAAAAAAAAACAATGACACGCAGCATTAAAAATGGCTATATGTAAGCCTAAAACCTACATTCTTGCACTAAATCTATTTTTATCTTAATTGATTTCTAGATCGAAGTCATATTTTTAGACACGTAATACAGACTCTAGATCTACAAGTGACCTAGATTCTCCAGAATTCAACAAACATGGGAAGCGGCGAAACTACGCGTGTTCTTCCGCCTTCAATGTTTTGAGGTGCGTAAAATTTAGCCAATCTTTTTTGGACTATTATGGATCCGGAGAAGTCAAGATGTCTGAGTGGGAAAATGTTGGTTCTTATTGCCTATAGCAGAACCGCAAATTAATTATTATTTTGAGTTGCAATTTTTATTTATGAACAAAACAGTGCAAAATAATCGTTCTTGCTCGTAGGTAGTTCGCTCTAATCTCATTCTCAAACTATTCGACTCTACACTCCACTTTTTTTTTACAACATTTGGATAATATAAACTGTGGAAAGGGAACACAGTTGAATATCTTATTCTACCGATTATTTCGCAATTTCCTAATTTGAATTGGGTATACCGCTTGATCAGACATAGCACTAGCAATACTTTGATACTCATGAGGTCGGCCGTTACACGATCTTGATAGAGAGCTTTATTAGCATCACAGCTAAGCCAATTTCGCTATATAAGTTAGGAGGCAACGGGTAATTTCAATATGTCATCTAATAATCGTGTCTTTAAATCCGGAAATGTTTAACTTGCTATCTTTATCAAATATCTACTGAATAAGGCAGGAAAATGAAGCCGAAGCATTTGTTTTGGTATAAATTTAAATTATATTGTTTTTTTTCTTGTTTCACAGAGTGATAGATTGAGTGTCTGTTTTTTTTTACTACCTACACGCCCTACACACTCTCAGTAGCACTGCTGTCTAAGGCATTGCTCTCTTTGTTAAAGCTGTCACGCTTATCTTGTTTCAAATTGAAAAAGGACACACCGCGGGCTCTAGTTTTGTTCTCTTAGTTCGGCTATATTAAATAATTAAAATCGAAAGCGAATAATGAACTATTGAACCTTAGTCACATCACCAATGTTGTAAGAAACAACAAATAAAAAAATAATAACTAAAAAGCTATTGAATACAAGGTTACCATGTCTGGCACAGTAAAACTCAAGCAGCACCAGCAAGGCGGAAAACATTGTTTTATTTTGAAATAGGCAGACAGAGTCTATGTTGGCATTAAGCCAATTTAAATGGAAATTCCCCAGGAGTACATCAGCCGACAGAGGTTAATCCTGCAAATGGCCCAAAGAAAGCACCAGACCTTTTTTCGTCTCCAGGCACTAGCACCACAGCCTCTCCTGGGTGTTGCGGGTTCCAGTTTTCTTTGTGACACTAATTTCACCTCACTTGTCCTTTACGTTATTTACAACAGCAACAACAGCGATGAAACGATCGGTGAAAGTCTGTTTCAAATCTTAGGAATTGTGGACATTCTGAAAACAAAAAGCCGCGGCCTAATATCGTTAACCCCTTTTAAGGTTTTTGACTCACAGACAAAAGTACACACTGCTCCAAAATGCCAAATATAACAGAAATATGCCTATTGTAAAAATACGAAGCAAAAAGAAACCAACAGCTTATTACTTCAGTCGTGGTGAAAGCGTTGAACTCAACGAAAACATAATTAGGACTGTTTGTCTCGTGGCAAGTTATTAGGAAACCAAATACACATAAATACCCAATGACGTATAATCATTTGGGTGATTTTTTGTCTATACAAGGGATGAGAAAAGCAGAGAATAGAAGAGAAAAGAGCGGAGAAAAAATATCATCTTATTAATTTTGTGGATAAAAAGAGAAAAGCCAGAACAGGAATATGAAATGGACTGAGTGATGAATAGCTATGAACATATCGAGATTCATAGGTTAATGAATAGAAAAAAACCACTGAATGAAGATGTAAATATATATTGGATTTATATTTAACATAGAAGAGTAAGAAACATAATATAAAATATAGAAATAGACATTGGATAAACTGTGATATACGTATGCGCAAATAAGATAGATTTAGACTTAACATGCTAGCCCACAGTCTAATTGTCCAAATACTGCCAATATAGAGCCTTTAAATAAAACAGCCGCCAATTTACTTTTCAAATGATTATAAGTCCAACAACATTTATAACAATAGATACCATAAAGTCTAAAATTCATATTTAGTATTTAATAATAATACAGTTAATTTAATATACTTTTACTACCACTGTTACTAATAATTATAATGCTTACAACAACAATCAAAATGACAACAATAACGATAATAATGGGAATAGTACGAGCGTATAATAAAAAGCGAGAAAGGCTCTAATTATTGTGATCCCTTTTAGCATTTTTCTATGTCCACAGCCTACTGTAAAAACGAGAGTTGAAAGTGGTGGACAGGTGGGCTTTTAATAATTTCTTCGCTCAAATCACGTAAGGGCGTATGTGCAACATTGGCGGTTGTGAGTTATCGATACCACCCGGATCCTCAAGGCTTGGTCTATCTTATGTCAAATCAGCTTGAATATATTGTTAAAACTGACAAAGTTACTCGATAAAATTATAGTTTATACTGACCTATAGTTAATTTTCATAAAAACATTTCTGACATAAGACCCTCTCCTAAAAATGACAAAATTGCACATGCGTCTTACGTGATTTTATATATAGAGGGGTGCACCGAACCAGTATACAAATCTAAAAAGTCAATATTTGCAGAATTGTTATTTAAAATTTTACTGTGGGCAGCTTCTTAACAGGACATCATCAATAGACCCAAGTGATATTTAAGAGAACCCTGAAAGAACCCCTTAGCTAGGAACGAATGAATCTCCAAACAGAAATCGAAATTACGAAGGCGATCAGAGAACTGCAGATTGACAAATCAGTAGAATACAAGGGGATTTATGAAGTTTTCAAAACAGGTGACCGGCTGCTGGTTTAGAAGCTCACTGAATTTATTTGCATGTGTTGGGAGGAAGAATACTTACCCCCAAATTTTAAAGATGCTGGAATTGTACAATTCTAGAACGGCAAAGATGATAAGTCCAGCTGTGACAATTATCAAAAATCTCCCTTTTCAGTTTTGCAGGCAAAATCCTTTGGCAGGTCATTTCAAACAGGCCTCTTGTCAAAATTCTTTACAAGGCATTGCCCGTAAGCCAATGTGGTTTACGCAGAAACAGAAGTACTGGTGACATGATTTTCCTTGTCAGACAGATACAAGAGAGGTGCAAACAGCAAAACTAGGATCTTTATATCCTCTACGAAAACCACACTACGAGGGTGGATCAATATGTTTTGAGAGTTGTGCTGCAATTTCTAACATGTTGATGTTTCGTACATGAAACGTTCACAGTCCTTCAAAATACTCTCCATGGCTCTCTATGCAACGTTTCAGCCTGATCTGCCTCTTCCGGAACACGCCTTGGAAGTCTTCTTCCGGTATAGTCCGCAGCTCTGAATTCACTGCTTTTGCGAGGTCTTGAATGCGGTCAAACTTCCGTCCAGCTAGCCTGTCCTTCAGAATCTGAATCAACCAGAAGTCACATGGTGCCAAGTCGGGACTGTAGGTGGGGCAAGACTTGAATTCCAGCTCCCGCAGTGACTGAGTTGTAGCCCTTGCTTTATAGGGACCTGCATTGTCATGAAGAAGCAAGGTCCTTGAGGTGCTAACCTTTGGTCGCTGCTCATTGATTGCTGATTTCACCTGGGAAAGCACATTCTGGACATAATATGTGGTAGTCATTATAGTTTCTTGAGGCAAAATGTAAACTACAAGTAGGCCACTGTAATTGAAGAATACCGTAAACATTCTCTTTCGGCTTTGAAATCCTGGACTCAACACGACGGGTCTGTCTCCTTTGCCATCTACCCACATGTGATTGAGGCTTTTCGGTGGGATGATAAAGAAGGCGAATCAAGTGTCATCACCTGTGACGATGTCGGAAAGCCTTTTACGGCCATGCGGTTCAAACATATTCAGCAATTTCGTTGCACAACGATCCTCTCTCTCTTTTGATCAACCGTTAACAAATGGGTTTCCATGGGGCACACACGTTTTCATACGGAGATGTTCAGTTATGATGGTATGAACTGTACCATACGAAAGACCGTTGGTGTCGCTTATTTTTCGCACAGAGATATGGGGATTTTCATCAATGTCCTTCTTGATAGAAGCAATAGTCTGCTCGTTCACACATGATTTTGGTCGCCCAACGGCAATCAGTTTGATAACAACAGGCACAGTCCCCACAGACAGTCTGCAAAGTTTCATGGATCAGCTTTGCGGATTCACCAAGTTTACAGCGCATGAAAATGTAGAATCGCACTTTTCCTTAGTGAACTTCATCTTGATTGCTGCAGAGCTATTCACCGCATGTTTTCATGGCGTCACAAAATGGATAGTGACAACGTCACATGGAATATTTTCATTTGGTTCGAGAGTACACAAGCTGATGATCATTTTCATATATGACATGAGTACCAAAGATCGCGCATTTACAAACAGGAAGGCCACTGTCACTACTTAATGATCCACCCTCGTAAAGCTTTTGATACTGTTTCTCGCCCAGGTCAATGGCGTATCCTACCAAGTATCGGAATCCTCACTAAAATGTTACAAATGCTACGATGTTTCCATGATAATAAGAAGGCTGGTTAAGTGAATGGAAAGGAAGGAGACGACTTTGATAGCTCCGATGGCGTAAAACAATGATACGTACTTGTCCCAACATCATTTAATCTTCTTTTAGCATGACGTTGCTCTTTGCCCTAATGGACAAAAGCTTATGCTTTCAGATCTTTTACAGGGCAGATGGGGGCGTCTTTTACCTAGAACGCTTGTATACAAAGACAAAAGTGATACTGATTCTCGTTAGTGACATGCTGTATTAGGATGACTGTGCTATTGTCGCCCACGGTGACCATGATCTGCACCAACTGGCAAACCCCCTCTCTGCCGCCGTGAAGCGCTTTTGGGCTCACCATCATCAGTAAAGATGTTTCAGCCTGCGAGACAATCCATAGCCATTACGCCTGAGGTCAAGATTGACAACAAGACCTTAAACTGTGTCAATTCCTTCATAAAAGTTTCTCGGAAGCATCCTGTCGTCCTCGGCAAGGAAATATCCACCCTATTAGCAAAGGCGAGTTTCCAGAGGCGAGTTTGGAGCGAGAACGGACAGAGCACAGATGCTAAATGTGCAGTGTACAAAAGGTGTTGTTCTGAGTGCGATGCTGTATGACTACGATATTAGGACACTCTACCAAAGGCATGTCAAACCTCTTGACCAATTTAACCTGCGCTGTCTGCTACGCAACATCAAAGGGTTCAACAAGTTTCAAATGTTGATGTGCTCAAAATAGCTAAGATGGAAAGCTTTAAAACTTTTTTTTAAGCGCGCTTCCAGTTGAGATGGTCAGGACACCTGGCGCGCATGTCTGATGATAGATTGCCAAAACAGAGTTTCTGTAGCGAGCTTTCGATGGGCACACGCTTTGAGGAGACGCTTCGCTTCAAAGACACAATGGAAAAGTCACTCCAAAATCGCAACACCGACAAAGTTCATTGGTAAACCACCGCTTCGAACAGGTCTACCTTGAGACAGCTTATCAGTGGCGGAACAGCTACTTACAAACAAGCCAAGCGAAGGGTGCATGCTGAAAATTGATTGATTGTTTTTTTACAAGCTCAGTCCATCATTAGCGATGATATCAGAGCTTACGATCTCTTCAAAAGCGTGCAGAAGCAAAGACCAGAATTGAATCGGGAGAACTTTCTGTGTATGGTCTCGTGTGCGGTCGGCTGCGCATCTAACTTTGGACTCAGATCCCCCTCACGGGCACACATGAACTAGGTGCTAGGCCGGATCTTATTGTTTGCCGTAGTCGACACTGTATAATATCGTTTTCCAAAGGGTGTGGAAGAGTGTAAGAGGTAAAAACAACTTCTTCTTTAAAATTCATGGCTTAGCTTCCTCTCATCTTGCTATTCGATTTTGACCTATGAAAGTAAGATTCATTTAAAACCTGTCATGTGAGGACCCAACTTTGCGTGAGTGTCGACCACCCCGCTCCAGATAAAAAATAAAAATCTCTCTTTCATTGCTTTCTTGGGTGATACATTTTCATATTGTTTTTTATTATGAAAAAAATATCTTAGCAGATTGTAGAATCTAGATCTAGAACAAGTCGGCATCCGTGAAAATTTTACCGATAACCAAACGAGTCGAGAAAGTCCCAAGGGTTATAAAATCTAGATTAAAAATATAGAGAATGGCAAAAGTTAGGGGAATAGGACAAAACGTTCGAGGACCGGAAATGTATCCGCCTTCGATAGTGAAAGATTAGTACAATGCACTGAGCGCAGTAAACATTTTCATGACATACCTCTCTTGTGTGCAAAATTTAAATT
>BMAT01008477.1:345314-359137 GCA_019649035.1 Elysia marginata | reverse complement strand
CAACCTGTAAACATCAATAATATCCAAACGCCTGGACTAAAAATTCAGAGAAATAACACAGTGCCTAATTACTAATACTCATTTACATGCATCTATACATAATATTATATTTGCGTTCTAGGGCTCTTTGGCAAATTTAGGACACATGAGGCTTCTAAACTACTCAACTTTCAGACTTAAAAGTTGTTTAAAGGAAATCTAGACTCCCTTTATTTTCTTTCTTTGAAATTTCATTGTTTTCTCATTTGTACGCTCTTCATGGCCTAAAAAACGCCATAGTCAAACTCTTCAAAGCCATTGTCTTCATCTAGACACATTCAAACAAGATTGGAAAGAGTGCGTAGACGCTAAACAGAAACGGGCGGGCAGAGAAAGGAATTTCTAACTCTAGCCTTATCTCGAAAAATACAACTTTTAATTAAAAAAAATAAACCCAAGCCAATCCAATCATTATATTTATGGAGTTATCAGGTTTAAAAAGACAAGTTCAGTTTCTAGATGTAGATCTAGATTGAAAAAAAATCTACAGTTCTAGATCTAGATCTAGCTAGATCTAGAATTTGGAGTCTAATCGATAAGTAGTACCAGACTTAGATTCTACTTTATTTTTAGAATCTAGATCTTGATTTGGACTTTTCTAAAACAGACCAGTTTGAAAATTTGGAGGCCTACTACTATTAGATCTAGATCTACCGTGCTATCAGTGTGAAAGTTGAGTTAACTAAGTAGGAGGCCTAGGTCTACAAATTCCTTAGGGAAAGACTACCACGCAGCCGCTCTTTTTGCCTATTAACAACTAGATCTAGATCTACCGAAGTACCAAAGTTTAGTTATTTCAGTAGGAGACCTTGATCTATGAAAACCTTTCATTTCATTGAATTGGATTTACAACAACAGAATGATGCTCATGGAATGTAGCACTCTCAAGAACTGGACAAAGGGACAGCAGTTTATATCTGACATCCACACTCACCAGGAATGAAGTAAAAAAGAAGTTTTTTAATCTGTTTGGTGAGTAGGCCTACATTGAAATTAATCTTCATTGACACACTAATTAAACCTGATTTATTGATAAAAAGAATCTTTTTAATCAGGTGATTAGAGGATGTAGATGTACGGCGAAAGTCTTTCAGAGTCAAAGGCCATTGAAAGGAATAATTATAAGTGGAGAGACTCTTTTAAACGATGTTTAAAGGACTAAAAGGTGTTGAGAAAGTCTTTCAGGCGCTCTCTAGAGGATGAAGATGTACGGGGAAAGTTTCTCAGGCGCTATTGAGAGGAAGAATTATCATTTGAGATATCCTTTTAGGCGCTGTTTAGAGTGGGGAAAGGTGTTGAGAGCCTTTCAGGCGCTATCTAGAAAGTAAAGATGCACATGGAAAGTCTTTCAGGCGCTCTATAGAGGATGTAGATGTACGAGGAAAGTTCTCAGAGACCATAGAGGAGGAACAATTAGAAGTGGAGATAATATTTTCACGCTGTTAAGAGGAGTAGAAGGTGTTGAGAAAATCTTTCTGGCGCTCATTAGAAGATGGAGATGAAGGAGGAAAGTATCTCAGACGCTATTGAAAGGAATATTTATATGGGGAGATAGCCTTTCCACGTTGTTTAGAGGAGGAAACATTGCTGAGAAATTCTTTTAAGCGCTCCCGAGAGGATGTAGATATACGGGGAAGCTCCTCTCACGAGGATGTAAATGTATGTGGAAAGTATCCCTGAGGCTATTGAGAGGAAGGATTGTCAGATTTGTGGCTATTGGAAGGACGAATCATGTCTGTAGATTGAGTTTTAAGTGCTGTTTAAAGAAGAAAATGTGTTGAGAAAGTCTTTCAGGGGCTCTCTAGAAAATATAAGATGTACGTGAAAAGTCTCTCAGACGGTATTATAGAGGACGAATTGAGGGGACGAATTATCATTTGAGATGCCCTTTAATGCGCTGTTTAGGGCAGCAAAATGTTTTGAGAAAGTGTTTAAGGGGCTCTCTAGAGGATGTATATACAGTATGGGGAAAGTCTCCATGGGGCTATCGAGATAAAGGACTATCAGATTTGTGGCTATTTTTTTAAATTCAGGTACACACATTTTGGTAGGGTATATTCCTGCACATAAGCCTGAACGTCACCTTCGCTCATCGAACGAGTAACCAGCTAGTATGTTTGTAAATGTCAATAACACTTGGTTTATTTTAACATAAAATAAAAATTTACGAGGCTCTTAGTCTATGATACTCTTCTCTGTAACCCATTTTGTTCGAAGCTACATCAATATGCCAAATAAGCTTTCTATAACCCCTTTTAAGATCTACTTAGGCATCCTTCTTAGATCATTGATTTAAATCTAGCTCTATGTTATCATTTCTAGGCTAAACATGCTTCCGAAAAAGAAGCGATTTTTGGTGACAAATAGATCTCAGCAAGATGTGTGTATGAGAGAAGATAAAGCAAGGTCAATGCGGGAGCTTTGTGCTAGGAGAAGTAATCTAGATCTAAAGCTAGACTCAGACTCAAATAATTCAGTACAAGAGGAAGAAGGAAGACAAAGATCTAGATCTCCCACATGTAAATATAGAAACTTTAGACCCCTTAGCCGTAGTTAATCCAGTAGTAAAACAAAGGAAAAGACCTAAGGATGCAGATCTAGATCTCCCAAATCTAGATCTCCGAACCTGTGATTCTCTTCTCTGCGACCCATTTTGCGCGAATCTCCATCAATATGTCAAACAAGCTTTTTAAAGAACAGATGTTAAGAAAATTGGCTTATTAGAAAAAATGTTGGCTCATCAATTTTGCGTTGATTTCTGATCGGTAGGCCTACTAGTCTTGCCAATATAGATCTAGATCTAGATTATAACTAAATATTATACGTGATGTTATTTAGGAGGGGGTGTTAAGTGATCACTCAGAAAAGGTAGATCTTAATCAGCCATTCTGCTGGTTTGGCCCCCACATCAAAACAATATGGCACTTCTTCACATAAAATAATCTAGCACCGAGTGGCACAAATCACAAATCTAGCCTAGACAAAGATCACAGATAGCCAGTGAAGTAGAAAGAAGCCACCACATTGATGCGCAACAATTATTTGTGATTTATCCTCCCTTCTTAGATCTCTAGATGGCAAAAATTACAAATCTAGCCAAGACAATGACTATTATTAGAGTGGGGTCTACAGTCGGTCTTATAGTATATGTGCAAAAGCCCTCTGGGACTGTATCTGTAGTGTCAATGGATCTTACATGGATAACGTTGCTTACCCAGAAATTCTTCGCCATTGATGCAAGTACCATAATATACCAGTACATTAGTCCACCTGCTTTCCCCACACATTCCAAGTCCCTCTGATATGTTGCAATTAGATCTGTTATGATCTGCTACCTCCTCAAACTGTGCGCAGAAAAAGTTTTTCAACTAGTGATGATAATAATAATACCAATAATAATAATAATAATAATAATAATAAAAATAATGATAACAGTAATAATAATTATGATACTACTACTACTACTACTACTACTACTACTACTACTAATAATAATAATAATAATAATAATAATAATAATAATAATAATAATAATAATAATAATAATAATAATACTAATAATTGTCACGATAAGGGATATAGACCAGGAGGCAAACGATTACAGTAAAATTCAGCTTGTTTTTATTACTTAGAATTCGACATGAATTTGGTATACACGAGCACGTCCATCGAGAGATATGAATACAGTATGCAAATCTATATTTCTTCATGCAATCTGGGGCTCAAATTTAAATACTGAACAGTCTGCAGACTGACTGATAAACTCTAAATAAACTAATGGTACAAACTTTCTTTAAAATGATATTTAATCCCCTGCTAATTCGGAAAATTAAAGCAAGTAACTTCTCTGCTTCTAGGGAAATGAAAAATCAAACTGATTATAGAATTTACGTTAGCAATCACCACGGATTGACTAACAACTATTATAAGTAGAATAATAAAGTTCCCTACTTCGCACTTAGAAGACTTTTCGCTACAAGCGCTGGCAATCAACTTACCAAGATCGAGCCTCCTCTCGCCTTGTCAGCTCTCGAACTGTGTTCAAATCCGCTCAGGCCTAGATTTAGCCTTAGTCTACGAGTTGTTGCACAGCCATCAGCTTTCTCTGCCTAAGTTCTCTCGAGCCCCTAGACTCACCTACATTACCATAAACATTTTATAGACATGGCGAGAAATGAGGTGTGCCACACAATATTCAAATAATAAAATGCATATTACATTCTAACTTGACAATAATAATAATAATAATAATAATAATAATAATAATAGTAATAATAATAATAATAATAATAATAATAAGAAGAAGAAGAAGAACAAGAACAAGAACAAGAACAAGAAGAACAAGAACAAGAAGAACAGGAAGAACAAGAAGAAGAAGGGGAAGACGAAAAGATAAAAAAGCAGAAGAGGTAGAAAAGAAGAAGATGAAGAAGAAGAAAAAGAAGAAGAAGAAGAAGAAGAAGAAAATTTGAAAAGAAAGACTAGATAAAGAGGTAGGTAGAGAGAGAGAGATAGAAAGAGAGAGACAGGGAGAGAAACAGAAGGAAGGAGAGGGGGGGGGTAAAATAAACGTTGGGAAAAAGATTGACGAACATAGAGGGAGGCAGAAAGTGAGAAAGAAAAAAAAAAGAAGTAGGTTACGAAAGCGTTGGATCAGATAAGACAGGTTTAAACGAAATAAAGGAATATTTAACTCATTGTCTACTTGGCCTCCCTATCATAAAAGCAAACTGTGTGACTTTGTGGAAAGAGCCACAATGAGAAGCAAAACAGAACTTAATAACCAAAATAGGCGGAAATGCAAAAAACGGGATAATCTCTAATTTAGAAAAACCTTATGTTAAAGCATAGCGGTAAATATAATAAAAATAAAGAAAAAATTCATGGCGGGGTCCATTCTTGAATCTTCTTTTCAACTATCTCACAAAAACTTTTGCAAACATACATTTTAAAATTTAGTATCACTAATAAAGAATTCTGTCTATGATCTTTTTCTATTTTTATTGTTTTCCTCACTTTACAGCCCTTAGTTGCATGGCTTCATGTCGCAACTTGTACGTTTGGAAAAAAAAACTTTACACTGTAAAGGTCACTAAGAAGCATCATAAATTCTGTTTTCCTAGGTTGTGTTGCTGTTGACATGTGACTGGAACTTTAGTAGAAATTTGCGTGATGGGGCATCATTTCAAGGCGACTGCTTACTTTCCTCTGTGCCGCCTTTAGATTACCTAAAAAGATAAGCAGAGAAACGAATACAACAAAAAATTGAAGAACAGCAAAAAAGGCAACAGCAGAAATAATAGTAATAAAAAAGAAATACCATTCGACCAAAACGTAAATGAAGCGTGGATATTTTTACATTAAAAAAGTATTTATCAATTGATATAAAACTTTCCGCAGTGAAAATGCCCTTCGTACTTTTGGGCACTTGAAATAAATGGAGAGAGAGAGAGAGAGAGAGAGAGAGAGAGAGAAAGAGAGAGAGAAAGAGAGAGAGCAAGAGAGAGAGAAAGAGAGAGAGAGAAAGAGGTAGAGACAGAGACACTGAGAAAAGATAGATAGATAGATAAATAGATACATAGATGAATAGATTGATAGATACTGTAGGTTTTGGGTTAAAATAACATAATTTGCTCTACTTTGGGAGCATTATAATTGTCATATTGCCTAAATTTTGTACCTCGCCATTACTTCGAAGTTTCGGGCAGCTCTGCCCTCATCAGATGGCTGACTGGTCTGTGTTGGCTGGCTGGTCTGTGTAATAGATTGATAGATAGACAGTTAGATAGATAGATAGACAGATAGATAGATAGATAGATAGATAGAATAGGTCTTTTATGCTATGAAGTGAAGAGATCGACTTTTACAAGGAGGTTTTACATGCAATACATTAGGCCTATTACTTAAATATCACTTGTAAGGTCGTTACACTGTGTTATATGCCGCTGCTCGACATCTGTTTGAACGACTGGTCCACTTTTTTAGAAAATGTACTTGTGACAGATATAGATTGCAATTGCAAGGTCAAATCAACATGACCACTAAAAGGAAAACGCTTAGAATAAAGCCTACTATGATAGGCAAAGGTCATACAAACAAACCCCCACGCAGATAACTTTTACATGGGTATAACTGAAAACAAATTCAAGGTTTAAGCAAATAGGTTTAATTACCATAATGGAAAACATGCAAGACTTTAAGATATCATGGGAAAGTGTAGAAAGATCAAAAGCATATTTAACAATTTTTTTAAATGGAATCTATTCCTATCAGAAAAGTACTACATTCTCTCAAATAAAAAAAAACCACGCTAAACTAAAGAAAGGAAAGTTTATCGTCATGTATACACCACAAAGGTTCTTGTTAATGAATGCAAGGGATGCAGACCGGTGCGAAGACCTAGACGGTGAGCCGGAAGTGATCTAGTCGTCCGAAGAGATGCTGAGCAGCGGCATGAAACATAGACCAGCAACCTAATACGTGAGATTTAGGTTATAGTGTATAACCGGTAAAGATAGATACGTTTAAAAGTGCAGAAATACTTATAATGAAAGTGCGCAACATTTTTAATAAATAGATAGATGGATACATAAATAAATAGACGTAGAGAGATAAAGAGAGAGAAAGAGAGAGAGAGAGAGAGAGGTAGAGAGAGAGAGATAGAGAGAGAGAGAGAGAGAGAGAGAGAGCAAAATAAGAGAGGTAGAATAAAAAGCTAAATTTAATATTTTTAACAACGTCATCTTTTTTTAGCGGAAAAAAAATGGCCATATTTTTTCGCCGTTTTGGATATGGGTGCAAACTGGTTTTATGTTTTCCCGATATCAGATGTTTCGTGCCAATCAATGTTGACTGTAGTGAACTTCATGAATTCATCATGGTGAGTTCTTATTGTTGGCAAAGTTTTTTTTTTCTTCAAGGCAATTGCAGTTATCTTATTTGAACATTAAGTTTTAAGATAAGCTAACTTTGTAAAATTTCTTGCAGTTGTGTTTAATCGTAATATAACACTATTTTGCAAGGACCTACTGTTGTTATGCATTGTCGTAATGGTTCTTACCTAAATTCGTGCTGAATTGTGTATCAAAAGGGGTCAAATAGCGTTTTATTTAAACTGCTTCATATTTTCCCTATTGTGCTACATAAAAGGATGCGCAATCTGCAAGAAGAAATGCAGAAGAGATTGTGATTCCTAAGTAGTGACGTAGATTTAGGTCAGATACATTGGCTTGAATCTTAGGCTAATAAATGTTATGAGGTAGCGGTGAAAGTATATATATGTATATATTTTTTAAAGAATAATTCTAAATTTTCGGTATCTGAAACGTGCTGGAAAACAATATAGTAAAATACCTTAATTTTTAGAACCTGGTTTTACCTATACAGGCGCAGCTGTACATTTAGAAAGACAGATAATTTTGGTGTTGACGCCAATAGAATCTCAGTGCTCGTTTGTAATAATAAAAGTTATATAATTCTAAGAGAAAGTGTTTTAATCAACATGCCTAATGACAAAAGTGTGTGTGAATAAAGCTATTCGTCAAAGGTACAATAGAAAAGAAAACCCTAGAAATCATTTCCTGAAGAGATTTTGTTTTGAGCGCTCGTAATGATTATACTGATAATACATTAGAACAAGAACGCGTAAAGCTACGAATTCTTCCAGGTATAGCAGACTTAGCAAGTGTTGTATTAAACATTAAACTTTGGTTGACAAGCATAACATTTCTCTAAGTTTTAAAATTTACGCGAAAGGGGGAGTCTTAACTAAGAAATGGGTTGTGGGAGCACTGGTCTTTAAAGACATTTTAGTGTCCTTGCTCACAACACAGAACATGTGGTTGCATGATTGTAGGAGAAATTAAGGTTGCATATTATCTGAAGAGTATTCCGACAAAAAATGAGAATCTTAGAAGATGTAAGCATGTCCGAGAAGCCAGGCAAATAAAGGACACGTAGATACCCCCCCCCCCTCTTTAAAAAAAATAACATTAAAATCAGTTAAAATGTTTAAACTTATTAAAGAATAGAATATTCCTCTGCATGTATTTTCCTCTTAAACCATATATCTCTTTGGCGCTCTCTCCCGCACGCTTACCCCCTCCCCCTTCTACACACACACACACACATACAGGCACACGTTGGTTTCTTGATTACCTTTGTGCTGCCTCAATTATTTACAGCTCTGTGTGTCTTGACAGACCGAACATGCGAGAAAACCCCCATCGTTAGCTCATGCGCATGATTAGTGTCTCAAGTGTCATTATCGAAAACTTAGTTCTAACAGTAACACCTCGGTTAACTGATTTTGTCGTCGTAATTAAAGTAATGACTTTGTCGATGGCTAATATAATCAAGCTGGCTGCTTGTGCTTTTCTCTCGCCGCGAAGAAATCTGCCTCAAAACAAGAGAAAAGATTAAACACGTTTCAAGTCTAAACCACACATATGTATCAGCAATAAATTTTGAAAGCTTGCAAGCGATGAAAACTGCAAGGCATTATCCATATTGTAGAAAAGTACAAGAAATTACTTTGATTTTAGGTGAAGAGGAGAAGAGAAAAAATTTTTTTTTTTTAAATAGGCGATTTCTGGAATGAAAATCTCCGACATCGGACTCATTAGAGGAACATTAAAATGAGGCGAGGCTAAATGCAGTAGGATTTTCCTTTGCTGTAATCACTTTTCACGCTATCGAATAATGAGTCATCTCTTGTGCATCTGTATATAAAAAAGCACTCTTAGAATCAATACTTACACATCATTCACATGTGGTGATCGCGGTGAGGTCCAACTCTGTTAGAAAAGACTATACCGATACATGCAAACAAATCACCACACAGTTCGATAACATAAGATGAAATGGGCATGAGAGAAATTTGCAATGGACATATTTTGATTTTAAATACAACATCGATGAAAACATTTTGTAGGTTAAGAAAAAGGGGCCCAGCAATTTTTTTTATTTCCACAGGAAATCTATTTATTCTGTCTTTTCCTTTCTCTCACTCTCTCTCACTCACTCTTTCCTTCTTGTGATGGTGTGCAGAAAAACGTTTAGCGTACTAAGCACTAGTATTGTTAAAACGTTTGAGTTTTCTCCTGAACGTTTTATCTTCAGTAAACATGCCAAAATGTGCAGAGTTTTACCGGGGTAAGTTAAATCTTGGAAGCTGATTCTCCTAAATTAAGTATTGAAAAAAATTGATCCTGTAGCTACCATGCTGCAATAGGTGTCTTATATTGTTAACAAACTCTATCTTTTTACAGGAACATCATTCTGTCAAAACTGCAGCCATCAAAGTTTTTCTAGAAACGTATCAAGTCATGTATTCTATGGCATTTTATACGATATCTAAATGTTTTCTTTCTGTTCGATTTACGATAATGGTTATGCTTCTTAAACTATTTTACACTTAGTTGGTACTCCTTGGGGAATGGCCAGCATGTCTCAAGTGGAAATTCGGATACAGGCTCGATTCGCACTGAATCTTGTTGTTAAAACACCCACAAAAAAGGAAACGCGTGTTGAAAAAAATATTTTCATGTCTTTTGCAAATGAATGATCAGACAGAAAAATCAACTTTGATGTCTGGCTTCGAAACATGCCTCGCTCGGTTCGGATGGGTATACGTGTCTACGATTCAGGACACATAAATAAACACAGCTTCCCGAGCTTCATTAAATGGTGCCGTCTTTGTTTAAGAGGCAATGCACGTTTGCACTGGTGCTCAGCTGTTTATCCTGTGGCGACCTTTACTCCAATCAAAGCTCATAGAATTATGCGCTTGTTAGTGTTTGCACACAGATATCTGGCTAATTATCCCTAAATAAACACTAAGGTGGAGTCTCTACACAAGAGATCTATAAGGTCAAAGAAGAGACCAGATGAATTATTGAAAGGTTCGGATGTCCTAAACTCTTGAGATGCTTATGCTAGATTCATTAATCAGGTTGTGTGCAAACTTTGAAGTGAGCTGAGCTTTAAGTGCGGCTGCGGTTGGCAAAGTGATAGGAATCTAGGTGTGGACGATCGCTCATGCGCTTTATCTTGCGATGAAAGAGAAGAACTGCTTGCTTTCAAACGATTTATAGCCATACTGTGCGGCTAAACACAGATTTATGAAAAATATTAGATTTTTAGATGAAGTCTTAGAAAGTTGTCACAAATTGCTTTAGGAATTAAATTACATTAAAGCATCATATTTTTTTTTCTTTTTGTTTTCATTTGCTGCAAATCACAATAGTGTAAAAATGTGAATTTAAAAACTCCGGGCTTGCATTCAAAAAGATTGTATCGGCTAATATTTTTTTCAGAGCCTCGTAAAATCGGCGACAAAACTTTTGTTTTTAGAGCATTAAAATTATGGAGAACGCTTAAGTCAATAACAAGCTTTTTCCTAAAGTTGATGTTTATACTGAGATGCTTAAAACTTAAAGCGATGATTGCATTTGCTAAAAACCTAAAGAGATGTATTTTCAAACTACCAACAAGGATTTGTTCTTGATTTCGAATGCTTTCGAGTTATAATTGAAAACAGGAAGCACCAAATCTCTATGATTTGTGAATGAAAACATGATTGGAAAATCTAGAAGAAGATAATCCTAGAGGAAACATCGGTAATGAACATTTGTTGTCTTTAACACAAGTGAGAGTATTTTGTTAAAACAACCATAATTATGAAAAATGAAAACTTGTTCTAGCCCTGATTGTGTTGTGTATGTAGAGGCGAGCCTGGAGTCAGCGAACGTGCTCGACGTGAGCTTGCTGTGGTCACACATCCTCCCGACACCCGTCCCTCGTCATGCCCTCACCAAATACACGTAATTGCTTCCAAATCACTGGCTTAGTGTCACCTTTCTCTCAAATCCTTCAGCCAAGATGAGGTTCTGGGGTTTAACTTTCTCCTTTTCCACTTTACTCCCTCCACCTTCTAAGAAATGTATGCCTTATGAAGCAATCGATATAATCTTTGGGTCAGCATTTCCAGGATCAAAGCCTCCAACATGTTCTAGTAGTGTACTTTTATCGAACTGATGGTATTCAACATTCACAGAGCAACAATTCCTCTTTCAAAAAAGTTCTGTATGTTTATGTCGTCTATGCTTGTTACATTCTCATATAGACTTGCAAACAGAAGCTTTTTGTTGACAATCCTGCCGTTTTTAACCTCTTTTTCCATTACATGTCCGTGGTGTCGTTCGAATGAATAGCTTACTCATGGGGGATGCCGTCCGTGTCAGTTTACTGCCAAGGGTTGGATTTTGGGGCTGCTGTTAGTACGGAAACAAATATGGGTTCTAACTCTTGAGAAAGTAATCCCGGTATGGGGTTTCAAAAAAGGTTAGAAAAGGAAGGAGGGGGCAGTTTCTAGTCTACATACCATTTATGACTACATAAAAAAATGCAAATGTCAGTAAAAGACTTAGATTTATCATGATCACAAAAAACAAAGGGGCAGGTAGTGTATCGGTGCAAAACATTCTGATATCATTTTTATTGATAAAAGATTTGTTCCAACACCTATGAGTTATTTGAAACAACTATATTTACCCTTTAAAAACTTCACTGAAAGCTTAATCATAATGTTTGGTACAAGTTTCAAGAAGATTAGACTTTTTATTGAAAAAAACATGAACCTTGCAAAACTTGCTATGTTTCTTGAACACAGAATTGATACCAAAAGTAAGTGTGACTGAGTAAGGGAAAAAATAAATATTGTGCCACATAAAAGACGACTAAAATGTACTGACAAACTAGTGTTTGGAGAAAGAAAAGAACAAGTGAGAATTATCCTAATTTTAATATATTACAAACTTATAGTCAGTTTGTACAAATTACATGACACAGCTTTACATTGCATCTTCTGTCCTGTCGCAGGAGATAAAATTCAGTGATCATGACATGGCCTTGATTGTAAAAAGGATGTCATATGAATTAACATTTTCATAGTTATAAAAAAAATCAAACCACTGAAAGGACTTACTTACTTAGTTATGTGAAGCGTTCTGACTTGTGTTTTGACTTTCTAGTTGCAATGTCAGACACTTTGAAAAAGAAAGATGAGGCGACTACGTTCTTGGACCTGCATGAGTTCAACACTTGGAATTCAAATCACTCGTCTGATGCTTTCATCACCTTCATAATTAGGGATAATCTAATCAGGGTTTATATATTCTAGCTGCCCAGCTAATTAGGCCCTGTTTCTGGCCCTATATCCCTTATGAGATTGTGCGTTGTTTTTATTCTCTCTCTCTCCCTCCCACCCTCTCTCTCTCACTCCCCCCACTCTCTCTGTCTATTTTCTCCTTTTTCTTATCTTTCTTTGTTTCCCTCAATAGGTCCGTTCATTGAAGTTTTTCGACAGAAGCCACCTACCATGTAAAGCTGTAGTTTATAATGGTGGCTAATATCAAGGAAATTTTAGTGATAAGTTATGAGTGCTGTAGATCTTACTTACTGATTTCCTTAATGAAATAGTCACAGCGCAACATTAATGTTGGAGCCACGTCAAAGTTTTACACTCAAACACATGTAGTTATTAACAAGAATACAAAATAATAGTAAAATCCCATACACAAAAACCAACCTGGGTGTGATATACCGTAAAGTTCTACGTGCTATCTGTGGCACATCGAACAAATTCATGAAGTTAAATGATTGCAACCAAACATGTTACGATGAGGGATAAATTTCTGTGGCCTACGCCAGTAGTGCCTGTAATGATAATGAATTTTGAAAATTTCTTCTTCAGAAGTCATGGTGTAAAACATTGACGTTCCCCCTTCCTCTCGAGATTATGGAGTCTTCAGTTGTATGGTCACTGACTTCAGTAGACGCAGCTGAATCCGGAGGACTTGAAGAGACAGCAAGTTCTTTGTTGCTTACGTGCCTTGCTTTGCTCATACGAGATGTCTGTGCTTTGGCATGGTTGACACCGCATTTAACGGTGTGAAGCTCGACAGATTGGTCGATCGGGTGTTGCTGACTCGAAATATGCTTGGATGAGGCAGTTTGATATCCGTTGTCTTTTGCAAGCACAAGCACTCTTTCAACATTTCTATAGCAAGCTCGGCATGCAGGGTGTCGTTGGAAAGAAAGCCACCTTCATTTTCGCACATACGCCCGAGCCGAGCAAGCGCAAACGCCTTTGGTAAAAGATGTCAAATTTTATTCTGTGAGCCATGCATGTTGGTTCAGGATAGTATGGGAGAATCCTACCATTTGATACGGTCAAGTCAGATATTAGGAAATATTCTAGTATTTTGTTAATCTCGTGATTTTTCTCTAACTTTTAAAAAAATTTTATATTGCTTAATGACCGTAATTTTTTCCTTCGTGAAACTGCAGTTGTGCGTTCGTACGTCAAGTTGTTCAACTTAAGGCGCTGCCTATCTTTGGGGAAAACAGAGCCAAAAGAAGTTTTAAGAGAAAAGAAGCAACATATTACACAGACGGCACCATCATTGATAACATAAACACATAGCTTCCCAGGCTTTAGATTGTGAAAAAAAGAAAATATTCGGTCAGTTCAGAATCTTTACAAAAACAAAAATGACTGCCTACAATATGCATTAGTGGTGACTCAACGACTCTTCAATGTTTCCACGGAGCATAAAATAAATACAGATCATATAAACTTACACTGCCCAAGAACTATTCTTGAAAGAAGATATGAAACAGTAAAGTCAACTATATTGATAATTTCAATTTGGAGGTATAAGCCAGCTATATCATATTATTACTACTACAACTACTACTACTACTACTACTACTACTACTAC
>BMAT01008477.1:299161-320136 GCA_019649035.1 Elysia marginata | reverse complement strand
CTACTACTACTACTACTACTACCTGTGCTACTTCTGCTGCTGCTGTTGTTGTTGCTTCTGTTGTTTATGATACTACTTATGCTGCGGTCATCACTTTTACGTATACTTAGTGTGCTTTTGTCAATTGCTTTCAAATTTCATAGTCGCATCAATTAATCATTTAGGTGTATTGGTGGTTTGAATTATTAAAATAGGATGCATACTATAGTAATGAATGCGAGGCGTACTTATGATACATGTCAGCCTGCTTCACAGGTGTGGAGGTTTTGCTCATAAAGGACAAATAGTCATGCCGATAATACGGTTTTTTTAAAATTTATTTATAATTTAGTTTAAAAGAGCTAAAGGTGAAAAGAAATAATTGCGTGTTTTGAGAAACCTTTTTAGTTATAATAGAAATTGGAATTGGGATAGTTACATAATAGCTTGTAATAATTGTTAACTCTTTATCTGCACGTGTTTTTTTGCACATTGTAATTAACACACATACAATCATGTGTTACAGATTTCAATCTTTAAATCACTTATAACGTTGCTTTTATCGACAATTCTAATAAACTCAGATGCATATGATTCAAAGGTTCCGGTACTCCCTAACAGTAGGATCGAGCAATGCAGGGGCGTTTTTGAAAATTCTTGGTCCGTATACATATCTTTGTTTTTAAATGGATTAATACCTTAAAAGCTTATGTCCTTTAAGGCACAAAGTTTTCATGCTGAATAGTTTTGGAAAAATGCCTTTTTTTATAAGTTCAATGCAAATTTGTTTTCGCTCTTTTTTGTCCTAATCACACATTTGAAGAGAACCTAAACTTTTTGCAATCTCTAAGAAAAAAGGGAAATGTTTGTCAAAGAGCTATACATTTTTAGAAAAGAATAAAAAGACGCTGCTAGACGATATTTTATCATCATTTTATCTATCGAGCACAATGTACAAAATCAGTTGATACCAGTTGATCAAATTGTTCATCAGTGGTGCTAGCTTTGGGCCTGTGGTAATTAAATTGCTTTCTTTTATTGATTTCAATATATACTAAGTTGTTCTCCCGAAATGCGGTAGTTCAGAATATAACTGTCTTCTTAGTAAGATCAAAAGAGAACTCTAACGCTGTTTTGCGGGGTGCAGCAGAAAACAGAAGAGGATTTCCCGTGGTTGTAATAAAGTTAAGAACATCGATTTGTCTATATTCCTCGATATTTTTTTCATCTTCTGCCGCAATGATTACGTTTGCAGACGGTTTTTTTTTATTCTATACCCAATTCAAGGTGCTATTACAATGCTTTGGTTTATGTCTTTTCTAACCGAGAATAGGAAATTGGCAAAGAAAACATATTTTTATCTTGTGCTTTCAAAGTGATTCTTTACTCGATACTTGTTCAATGATACAAGTGTTATTTAGAAACGAAATAATGCTTAGCAATTTTCAGACCAGAAAATGAGGCACCACGCCTTCTTTGTTGTTTTATTTCACGGGCTACTAACTGCTTGTGGTTTTCTGCATGTATGCAACGTTTTTACGTAATGATTATGAATCGGAACACGTAATTTCTAATTCCCACTTAGCCATCCCAAATATTGCGTCAATGTGTCGTTGTGATGAACATGTATGTATATGAGAAATCACTACACTTCAAAACCATTGGGTGTTTTTAATTACCAAATATTTTGTGTGTATATTACTACAGCACACTTTGCAAATCAATAAAAAGTTCGAGTTAAGAACTATGGCTCGTTTCCTTGCTATCAGTACTTTTTATTTCGATCTTGCATGTAAAATGGAATATTTAATTTTCCATTTTCATTAAACTGGAACATTGGTTATGATTAGAATCTTATTTCTAACGAGGGGCTCAAGATTGTAATTAAGTTTTTACATGAAAAAAAGAAAATCTTTCATTGCAAATTCTGTTTGATGTTAGAAGATTTCAAACATAGCTATATAGAAAAAGTGACGTTCAAGATATTTAATTTAGATAGCTAAACGTTGCAATGATGCAGCTCAGAACTACATGCACCGGAGTATGCTTTGGGAACTCAGTTGCCTAGCATAGTCACTCGATGATTCATGAACGTTTCTCTAGAAGTTATGAAAATTTTCCCCTTGCTTGATACTGCTTTTTTACAGTAACCACGCGTAAAACGAAACTTGTCTAAGACTAGTTGGCTCTCTCAAAATAAAAGCCGTTGCCTTCGTCATCCTTTAACAATGTCTTTGAAGCTATGATATAGATAGAAATTAACTTTGAATTCTTTTGTCTTTGTATGGAACAGCTAAATACTTTGGCTGTTTTTTTAACTTAAAACCTGTAAAGTTTTAATTGCTTCGACGGCTTACACTTTCTGACTCCTATAAAAACAGCGCCTATGTAAAAATGATCGGCGGTATAAAAAAGGCTAAAATCAGTTTCGTGTACTTCTAATTAGCTAAAAATGTTGAAACTCACTAGAACACGGTGTCATTGCGTAGAAAGGCATTATTGAACTTTTGCAAAATAATGTCCGATTTTTTTGGTAAATTATCTTTCGTTATGTCATCGACTGGAAGCTGGAGATACATTTTTTTTTGTTTTCTAAAACATTTAACTGAGTCAGGTAGATCTAGGTTTAAAAATAAACTAAGTTGTGTGATATGTGAAACAAAATGATCACAATTCTTCACTGTAAATTTTACTTATCTCGAAAGCAACTCTTTTCTTCGAATTTCTGCAGCTATCATGCCCTTGTTTTGATTGATCGATTGTTATATCTTGTTTGTATTTATTTTGGTTTTCTAGTTAAGAAAGGTTAAAAAATGTTCTTTTTAAAAGCTATTGATGCTTGAACAGTTATTTTCTGTTATTTCAGCACCTACTTTGATTGCTTCAGTTATGTTTTGAGTCATTATCATCATATCTTGTCGCGCCAATGTGTGATCCAGGCCTGGGCAGCATCAGTGCAGTCCCTCAGGTCCTGGTCGGTGCAGTGAGGCCCTTCTGTACATTCAGATAGGATGTGGTCCATTATTTGGTTCTGATTGCCACATGGGCACTCGCTGTTGGGTCTCAGTTTCCACTTGTGCAGTGTGCTGGCTGTCATTCCAACTTTTGCCCTTGCTCTGTTGAGGGTCACCCAATCTTTTCTCTGCAGTTCTCTTCCTGACAGAAGTTGTTCTTTTGGGGGTTGGATGGCTTCGTTTGCTGTGTTATCCCATGTGTTCCTTAACTCAAAACGGTTTTGAGTGAAATACAGAAATAGTGAAAACGTCCACTTTGTTTCTTTTCTTTCATTAGCAGGCACAGTCATCTTTCTATGTGATAAAGCTGTTTTCAGAAATTCATGATGTTATTGTGTTATCAAAAGAGTGAGTTTTTCATGAAACTTGGAACCTGTTTTTTTTTTTCAATCTTAGAATCTGTAAGACGAGGGAATGAATAAACGAGAATGATGGTTAATTTATTGTTGAAATCCTACTCATTACTTTAGGGTTAAGGAAGATTAAGGAGTCTGTCCATTATATTTCACCTTTTCTTTGATTCATTGAAATATCGCGAGAGAACTTCCTTAAATATAAATAAATGATGATAGAGATAAATTCCAACCCAGCCAAGACATCTAGCATGTTTCTATTTTCAATATCCAGTTGTAGGACCAATACCTTGTCCTCGAAGTTTATGCATTTTTCAGAAGTCCAGAAGTTTCACGCGTTGTCAAAAGGAATTTTATGGCTTAATTACTAAGGATTGTCACCCAACAAAGGCTTGGTCATACGTACTTAAAATTAATAATGTATTTTAAGGGGGTACTTAAACGCGCCTATGCTAACAACATCAATGTTAATGTTTGCTTAAAACCATCAAAATGTCCGTCTTAAAGCGAAAACCATTGTTCAGTAAACTCTGCCTTAAACTGGCTAAACTCTACAGGTTTCTCTTATGCTGAAAATATATTTGTCATTATAGGAAACTTGCATTGCGGCACGACATGGCTTCTTTCTCGTCACTTGATTTTGCGAGCAGCTTTAAAAGTGAAAGATTATTCATTTCACGTTATATCATAAACACAATAGTTATTTTACTTGCAAGTGCTCTCAGTGTTGTTCGTATATAATGTTATACCTTAGATAACTTTAAAAAACGAAAGAAATACACACCTGTTTACATTTTGAAATTTTACATTGATATAAAATTTTATATTGTTGTTTGAAAAACCAAAAACCGCTAATGTTATGATCTAAAAAAAAAAATCTTACGTCAAGAAGAAGATTAATAATATCATAAACTGTAAAGTTGAAAATTCACGATAATTTTGTATGCAACAGAAAAAAATATAACAATTACAAGAAATATAGTGAGCTGAACTAGTTAATGACTTTGACCGCAAAAGGTTCTACCGCAGTTGTGAAATATAATACAATGATATCAAAATGATAGCTTGTCAATCTGATATTTTTATTACAGCTAGAGAACTGAATTCAATTGAATTGAATTGGTTTTTATTCAGTATACAAGGCTATCGGCCCAAATTACAATAGATGCACATGTATTCATAAAAACACATATATAAACATATATTGGTTTTTTTTCATTTTCATTACAATGATACATCAGAATAGACATTTATATATATAATATAATATACACGTGAACAATGATAAAGAATGAGAGTACTCAAAACAGAACTTAGATAATTTACAGGGCGACATTCTTTGCGAGCTAGAGTTTTGAATTTGGAATTAAGCATAACCTGGTCGAAATTTTTATCCCAAAATTATGCATTAAATGTATTTTATCGTATGGTAAAAATAGAAAATATTTTCGCCAACCTGGTTCGTAAAATCCCGCTCTCCGAAGTTTGTGTATTCTGTGGTTTTCCGGCGCACTGTGAATTGTGCGCTTTAACAAAAAAAAAATGAACATATAACGACAAAAAGGTTATATGGTAAATCATTTTATTTTGATCACACGCAAGACGACCGTCTGAGCGTGTAATATCTAATAAGCTGAGCACCTTTGGAGTATGTCGCTCAGGCTGCCGACACATACAATATTTAGGTGAATAAAGTACATCAACGTACTTTGCCGTCAACTCTCTCGGTGGGAGTGACGTGCAGAGATTTTAAGCTCCAGCACTAAATGACACCCACGCATTCATTATAAATTAATCTCTTCCAGGTCGTCAGGTAAATTGACGCAAATAGATGCTAATTTTGTTCTCGTAGAGCTCTAATATTACTATCTTCTCTCGTTTTGTTTAACACACATAGCTATGTTAAAAAAGCGTTCCTGAAATAGACAGTTTTGCGTTAAAACAAAAGTTAGATATAATGTCGAATATGTGAACGGGAAAACTGGAAATATAAATTTTCAAACTGTTATTAGGGAAGGTGTGGTGACTATTGAGTTCTACAACAAAGTTATGATGAAACAAACACATACAGAAACTGTTGGGTTTTTCTACCAAATGAAATTTTAAAATACAAAATCTAAAAAATTTCGACAATATTTTTCATAAAGACTGTTATCTGCCAGAAGATGTTTTATAATCAAATTGTCGCGGTGACATTCATCTTCGGACACGAACAAAGTATTTATATCATAAATTTGCCGAAGCGCATGTCATAACAAAGACATTTCAACCAAGGTTAAAAATAAGAACATACTTGTTCCGTGTTTAAATATCAGTTTTGCCTAAAACAATTATTTGAACTGTTTATAAACCATTCCGCCAAGACAATTAAAACTAAATGTCTATATATTTGAAAGTAGAATGGAAACTGGTTATCCAAATCTTTAAATGCCCATGATGAAGATAGGGGTATTGTGGATGCTAAACCTACTCTAAGAAGTAGAGGAAAAGATTTCTACAACTTCAATGTTTTCAAAAGGACAAAAGTTTATTAAAAAATTGGTTTTAAAGACTAAAGGAAGTCAGGAGACAATATGATGCTGTCTCAAGATTGGTTCTATGTTTCCAGTATTATTAAGAGTGTGAAGTAATTGCAAATTTATTTAAACATAACTCTTGTTATGTGCAGGAGATTTCAACAAACAGTATAATTGGGACATCCTGTATCAAAGCAAAGCTAAGAAAATTTATTGCCGCATCTTTTCACTACTGAACATTGTGTTGAAAATATCAGCCTAGAAACCAAGAGATACTTTCTGTGATGATCTTCCAAAAAAATCTTCATTGCCTTTATTAATTTGTCGCTGTCATGCTCAAATGTTCATGAATCCGAAATTCCAACAGTTTCATGGGTCTTAAAACAAAACATTGCTTTGTTTTTTAATGTTAAAGATTATAGAATATGTTCCTTCAAAAACATAATCAGATAGGCATAGGAAAGCGTTGACAATTTAATTTTCACTATGTTTACCTGCATTTATTCAGTTTTTCAACCACTGAGTTGGTTCCTTTTTTCACTCACTGCATATATATAACATTCACGGATTTTTAGCATGACGTTGTCGACAATTTAAAATGCCAACTGCGATAAGTCAAACACACATGATCACAGGAAAAAGCGACACTTAATATCAACCCTGCCTTGCAATTCAGATACTTCAGTATCATTGTTGTTTTGTAGGCATTCGCTGTTACACCCACCTGTTTACATAAAGACTAGATCTCAATGCACAACTAAAGGAAAATAAATTATCTAGTTTTCGTAACACTCATATTGATACGAGCGTAACATTTACAAACATTACTGCCCCTTGTAACTGAACTTAACCTTATTGTGCTCAACAAGACATGCTGTCAGTTATAAGCACTGGTTCGAATAACAGCAGTCTTTAGAGATAGGAAACTCGGCGTTGCCTAGGTCACATTTAAATAAATGAGAAGGTAGTTGGTTTTTACATTATTATGCTTGTGAAAAGTTATATCAGTACAAATTTTCAACACGTGCTATTTGGGCTTTTTTCTCAAATACCTAATATTTAAAGTACTCTATCAGCTTTGGATTTTTTATTGAATGCAGTTACCACAATTTGTTTTTAAACATTTAGGATTTGACTAAGTCACGAAATGAGACTCAGTATTGAGCAGGCAACACTAAGCGCATACTTTTGTCATATTTTAGTTAGCCCCAACGAATTTGAAAGACCATCATGCCACAAGAGCTGTTGTAAACCACATTTTGTGAAAGGTGTTTTACGTAGTGTCCGATCGTAGTGGAGCATGGATTGTTGATATCATTAGAAGTAAGTCAGCCATGTAGTTAACGCAAAAGCCAATCAATTCAATATTGTAATTTTTTTTGTCTTAAATTTTCATTATATTTTTGAGAACGCAATGATAATAAAGAGGATCCTTCTGATTTAAAATGTTTTAATCTTTTTATTTTAAATTTGACAAATTGATATCAAGAGAAGATAACACAGCGATGTTTGAAACTCTTGAATAGCTTAGTTTGGCCTCTAATTGGTACAATATTTTTATACTATTTTATAGCCCAGGCAATAAGTGCTCCCAGTCGGTTTTATACGTAATTGAGATACATGTTTAGATGCAATCTTTAGTTAATAATGTCAATGTCAGCTTGATGATAACTTTCTGGTTTTAGACGGTGACTTAGGTTCTTATGGATAATTTCAATAGTTGGGCAGAACAGTTGACTGGGTTCGTGCATCGTGAACGGCAAACTGCGGTGGATGTCTATTTTTAGAAGTAGATAGACCAGAATACATTTACATAGTGTCGTGCGTACGAGCATTCTGCGCGGTGCATTATCGATTTGTAGCTTGCATATATATGTACACCTACACTCTAGGGTGACGATTCGATTCAGTAGTTTAGAGGCAGGTTTTATAAACATTAGTTTGTATAACTGTCGGAATGACTTTTATCCTTCTCATACATGTAATTGAAATAATAATCAATGGCGATCTTATTGAAGATCTAATTTGTGGGATATGAGAAGTCGATCAGGGATGGTTTTGTTCAAATTTTATAAGCCAGATTTGATGTCAGTTTTGAGACTACTAAAGCACCTGAGGTAATAACGGTGGCTAATCTACATGTAGTGATAAGGATGAGTTTTATGTGGCAAAATTTACTCAATATCTGTATGCTGACTAGGGTGCCGTGCTGAATTCAGCTTCAATAACCGATCTGATTTGTTATCATCTAACTTTCAATTTTGATTTATCATACTTTTCTAACGTATCAATCTGTGACAACACTTTGACTTAAATGTTTATTACCCAATTAAAGCACATTGGTTGTTTCTATCCATGTATGTATGTTAGTCTGGACCTGTTTATATGAAGCGGTCAATGACCTATCAATGCTTCCAATTTTGTGAGTATTTAAGCATCCAAACTCTTTCTCTACCTGCATTTATATTAATCAGGCAATAGTGCGTTTGAGTTTACCAGCTGTTTTTCATATTGTTGGTGATTAACTCAACTGTTGAGACCGTGCAGGGTGTTTTGCTACCTCAAAACAAGCAGCGACAGAGCGTCAGCATAAACCCGAGTAAGATCTGCTCCAGCCCTGTCGGTTTTTTATCCGATAGACTCCCTTTATACGATTTATTCTTCCCTGTAAGATATTTTTAAAAGACACGATTATTATGTTTAAGACAGTGATACGCAACTGAGCGAACCGATGGACAAGTCTAACAGTTCTTCCTGTCAAACAAATTTTTTATCACTACTTTTTGTATGTCAGTTGGTAAGCTTGAAAATAAAACAGAAGTTGTAATATTTGTAATTGGAGATCCTGTTAGTAGTGGGAATTTGCAAGCCGTTTCTTGTTACTTTTTTCCCAAGTCGTTGCAAACTAATCCACGGTTGAGTGTGATTTTGATTACCCGCTACACACCAAGGATCAAAACGACTGCATCTGTAACTTAGCGTTTACGCAACTTTCCAATTCCCATGTCTACTGTGCATTGTTTAGATGATGAAAATAGTTGCGTTTGCCCCACACTGTTGACGTTGGGTTATCTAAACCTGTCCCAATTCTCGCTGCACCAAGTTCACACGCCTGGTGTCATTGGGGTTGTCTTCCAGTATCACTTTTTTATTTATCTACCTCATTCTATCCCTGAAACGTGTGATTTTAGACATTTTTGTATGAATGCATACCTTTAACTACACATCTGTCTATCTAGAGTTTTGTTGTTTGTTTTAGGATTTACGTTTTGTTTTGTTTGATTTTTTTTTTACTAAAAGAGACCAAACGATTTTGTATTTCTCCTAAATCTTTACCGCATTAGTTTTTGCTCGCAGCTGAGTTGGGGATGTCCAATTAAAAAGAATTGTCTTTACAACAACAAAACATACTGCTCATTCTACGTCTGTTTCTGTAACTCTGCTTCTGTGGTTTTCATAGTGTTCCCCGCTTTCTCTTTCTCTCTCTCTCTTTTTCTCTCTCTTTTTTTCTCTCTTTCTCTCTCTTTCTCTCTCTCTCTTTCTCTCTCTCTCTCTCTCTTTTTTTCTCTCTTTCTCTCTCTCTTTCTCTCTCTCTCTTTTTTTTCTCTCTTGCTCGCTCTCTCTCTTCCACTCTTATTGACCTTAAATTTGCCTGTCTTTCTCCATCTTTTTCTATCCTTGCCTTTCCCCCCTCATTATCGAGCTTTCTTCCACTGTGTTCCTCTTCACACCTTTTCATATTCTTTGGGTTTTTCCTGACACTTTCCGGCATGTTTCGTCTTCTGCGTCTTTCCCTTTCTTCAGTTTTTTTTTGCGTGCCGTTTTGTCTGACAACCATGCTTCGCAGATGTTTCAGTTCGCTTTCTTTGCGTTACTTTATACGATAAATTGTGAAGACCTTAATAGAAAGATAACAATTATACTCTCTGAAAATTTTTTTAACAAATCAAATACAACGTACCTTAAATCTTTTACTCTGCGTATCGTACTTCCAATCCATTTTTTCGTCTAGAATTTAGGAGACAAAAGAAACATTCAACTTCAACGCTGTAGTTGTTCCCCATTTCTAGAAAAAAAATTGGCGAAAATTTCTCAGTTTCTTAAAGGCTATAGAATAAAGACCGCCATGTCGGCAAATTTTTGTCTATGTGGACCGTACGACAAATCAGATAACTTGTAAAAGCCCTTAATGGGTTTCCCATCAAAGACTTTTAGGATATCGCGATGCACCAGGATGCTATGTATCGTTTGTAGATAAGCATCAGACTTCTTTTAACCAGCGTGGCTCTCTGTGTTCCTGTACACCCTCGCAGAGATGCAAAGCTTGATTAAGACTGAGACACCAGGGAAGAGGTGGCAAAAGTAATGATTGTAGCAGGGGGGTGAGGCGAGCAAACCTTATTTTGCCCAGTTTCTGTGTACACCGAAGTGTGAGTGAAGAAATAGTGCTCATTCTGCGGGAGAATCAATACACCAACAGTAACACTGCAGCAGGGGATCTTCCCGCCGTCTTTGCAGCGCTTCCGTGTTTACATCAAATTTTTTTTCTTTACTTTAAAGGAAGTGACCTCGACCTAATCCAACCCAAGCCTTTTCGGCTCTTTACTTCTAGAAGCAGCGTTTAAAAATTTTAATGAGATAAGAAAAACAAGCCATGTGTTACTTTAAACAAGTTGTTCTAATCCGCCCTGTAAAAATACGTTTTTTCTGGTCCTCTAAGCGGGTATAAAGATATGTAATGCACATACAGATATTACCAGTTATCACTCCTTCACTCTATCGATATACAAGAACTCTTCAGAAATTAAGAAAAAACTTCTTTGTTAAATTAGCAGAGATTGAATTGAAATCCTATGGTCATTGCATCTAAAGATACCATACCTATGTCGTTCTAAACTTAGATAGCAGTCGAAATGTCAGGAATTAAAAAGCAATTGAAAAATGTAAAATTTTTATATAAAAATGTTTTCTTGTATTGTCGATGCTTTCACTGACAAAGAGTTTTAACACGCTGCCACACTTGAATCGCAAGTTATATTTGTGTCTATATAGATGACTGACGAGTGGCAACCCGCTCACATGAATGTATAGGGCACCGCAAGTTTCACATCTCAAGCTATTGGTATCTCACAAAAAGCATTTTGTGAGTTTTTGGACTCTCAAATTCTGTTGAATGATAATAATGGTTTGTAAACGTTTCAAATATTTTTTAGTTAAATTCATATGGAGCTGCTCTTGTGGCGACAAAACGGTCGTGTCGTTATCTCGTTTTTCACTATTACTGTGTATTTTCTGGGCGTTTAAAATCTGTTATAAAATGAAGTGTATAGAAATGAAGTCAGTGCTTCGTTTGGACTATATTGCTTGCCATTCTTATTCTTTTATGGGTCGATGTTTTAAACTTTTCAACAAAATCATCATACTATGAGTATGCCTCCATTAAAACGCACACCTGCCATTTTGAGATCTTTGAATCGGCAAAGCGTGAGTTGTTAACAAAAGCAACGTAGACCTATCTACTCTGCCGGGCTTTTAAGTACGAATACGGGGGCGAAAAGGCGGTGTCAGAAACGTTTAAAAAGAAGATGATCTAGACCTTTTCTTTCAGAATTTGTAATAGGCAATGCACGGTCTCTTAATAACAAGATAGAAGAACTAAAAGCGTCCACAAACTGTCTCGATGAATACCGTTGTGCATCACTGCTGGGTTTTAGTGAGACCTGGTTCTAGGAGTCTGCTTCAATTAGGAGCTTAGACATACATAACTTCTGCCTAAAACGATCAGACAGGAAAAAAGCATCGAATAAGTCCCGCGGGGGTCGAACCTGCCTCCACGTTAATGGGAAGTGGTGTCATCCTTACATCGTGCTTGTGAAACAGCAATTACGCGCACAGGACCTTGAGACGCTGACTCATTCTAAGACCATTCTTTCTATCCAGAGAATTTAACAAGGTCACTGTCAACGTAGTATACGTGCCTCCCATAGCCAAAACCATCGCTGCCATGTCAACAGTCACCAACCATGTTGATGAGCAACATAACTAATCATCTGATGGAGTTTTAGCTGTTACCGGTACCAGGGACTTCAACTATCTCCTCAGTTAAAAACAATAATTAGGTGAACTTGTCAACAAGAGGGAATGAAACTCTAGACCTTGGCTACAAAAACGTTCCGAGAGTCTATAAAGCTTCCAAAACTGGAGAATTCAGATCATTACTTGGTGTCTCTTACCTACGTAAAAAGCCAAGCCAAAGACACTATAAGTGAGAAAATGTGTAACCATTTGGGATGAAAATGAGTTTTTAAAGTTTCAAAAGATGTTTTGCAAGTACTGGTTGGTCTGTTTTTATAAATGCCTGTGACAACATTAATGATTTAGTAGACACTGTGTCATCTTACATCAATTTCTGTGTAGACACTGTAACAGAGCAAAAAGAAGTGAAATGTCCTAATAACAAACCCTTGGTGTCAAAAGAACCATATGCACTGCTAAATGAGAAAAGGAAGGCCTTTTAGTCCAAAAATCAAGAGGAGTCCGATAGAAAATAAAAATCATAAGTCCTATAAAAAATGCCAAATATAGTATAAACAAAAGCTCATACAAAACTTTACCTCAAACAACGTACGCACGACCTAGAAAAGTATTGAAAACATCTTGGGTTGCACACCCAAGAAAGCGACGCACGAGGTGTTTTCTCTGGTCTGAAAGTCAACAAAGCCAGTAGTTCTGACAACAAATCGTTCAAAGTTTTAAAACTTTGTCGTCATGAACTCTTAGGTGGGTTTGTGACGCTCTATAACAAGCCTTTTGAAAACCATTATGTGCCATGTGTGTGGAAAAAGTATAAATTAACACCTGTCACAAAAAAGCCTGTGAGAGAATGCAATGATTTAGACCAAATCCATTTACTTTAGTACCATGAAATGTTTGGAAAAAAATATTATGGCAAAAATTTACTTCTTCCAAAAAAAAAACCAAACAAACAAAACGAGATGACTATTCTCAACAGTTTGCTTATCAAGCTAATAAAGGCCTAGGAGATGCAATCCTATTCTTTCCCGACAATGTATATCGTCATATTGGTTTTTATAAATAGCTATGTTCAAACTTTGTGGATTTTTCTAGTGCGTTCTATACAATCTAACCTGATTCAACTTGATAGAAAACTATTAAACTTGAAAATGAAGAACAAACCATTATTCTGTGGGTTATGGACTTTCTCATTCAATGACAACAATATAATGATCGGAAACAGGTGGTTACCGGTAAGAACCCGCAAAATGTATTTACTAACACAAGCGCACCTATTGGATGCGTGCTGTCTTCAGTTCTCTTCACTATCTATACAACTGAATGAAAAAGTCAAGTTCCTTATGTGTCACTTATAAAGTTTGCTGATGACATCTATTCAGGGAATGATCTTGAATGATAATGAAGGAAATCACTTAACAACTATTTCCTAACTTGTCGATTGGTGCTAATATAACTTTTTCTGCCTAAATGTAAAAATCACCAAATAACTTATAACTGATTTCAGGCACAAAAGATTAATGTATAAGCCTGTTGTATTTGAGAATGACGAGGTGGAAGTCGTTGATACTTACAGGTACCTCAGCGTGCACATAGGATCAAAATTAGAAAGGCGCGCACAAACGTCTTCAGAAAAGTTAGCAAAATAATTTACTTCATGAGACAGCTGAACTACTTTAACATCGACAAGACCATTGTCAATCTGTTTTATGAAGCATCATCAGATTTTCTTGTGTTTCTTTGCCTAAAAACCTGGTGTGGAAACTGTAGACAGCATGAGAAAGTCAACAGACAGGCTTATCAAGAAAGTCCGAAAAATGACTTAGTAGGGAATAATATGTGTGGATCAACTTTAGAAAAACTAAAGTAAAAAAAAAACTTCAACATAAAAAACGAAAACTATTATCTTTGGAAGGTACAGGAAAAGGCTGTTGTCCCTAGAAACAAATAAATAAAGATACATATCGTCTTTATTTTCTGCCATCATCAATCCGTACCTTTAACAAGGGCAGTTCGTAAAAATCAATCTGGTGTCGCTATCTTTCTTTGAGTTTATACCATCGCCTCAAAAGAACACTTTCTAGAGCAAACTTGTATGAATTTATGTAACTCGTCTTTGTGCATGAATTTGGTTAACTTAATGGATGAGAGAGACACACAGAGAGAGAGAGAGAGAGAGAGATAAAGGAAGAGAGAGAAAGAAAGGGTTAATGTGTATGTCTGTGAATTTTTAAATTATTATCGCTATGTTTTACTGTTAAATATGCATTATATGACATGCCGCTGCGAAAATACTTTTCCTGTGGGATAAATAAAATTAATCTTATCTTATCTCATGTTAAAAGAAAACAATTATGAAATGGGCTTTTCTGGTTTATTTATTTATTGATCTTTTACCCATTAAGATACACCACTCAACAGATACTTGCGTGATTACCTCTATATAAGTACAACAAAGACGTCAAACCCTTATTACTAAAAAAATAAAGTGATGTAAGCATGTTTGGGTACCAGATGGTGTTTGAAATCTGCATGGAGAGAAACACCCATATAGTTATAAACGTTTCAACGCAACACTGCTTTTTTTAACTTCGATTTGTAATAAATTTCGTTGGTTAAAATAACCTTGAAAAGGAAAAAGGGATGTATGTAAAAGAGAGAAAATGAGTGAGTTGTCCCAGGTAAACCAATGAACACCAAGTAAAGAAGGAGGAAAAGAACAGGGGAAGGAGACGGATGAGGATAAGAGAAAAGGCAGTAAAAAGCACATGTTTGTGTCGAGATAGTTTTGCCAACCTCAGGTTTGTGTCGAGATAGTTTTGCCAACCTCAAGTTTGTGTCGAGTTTCCAACCTCAGGTTTGTGTCGAGATAGTTTTGCGAACCTCAGGTTAGTGTCGAGGTAGTTTTGCCAACCTCAAGTTTGTGTTGAGATAGTTTTGCCAACCTCACGTTTGTGTCGAGATAGTTTTTTCAACCTCAGGTTTGTGTCGAGACAGTTTTTCCAACCTCAGGTTTGTGTCGAGATACTTTTGTCAATCTCAGGTTTGTGTCGAGATAGTTTTTCCAACCTCAGGTTTGTGTCGAGATAGTTTTGCCAACCTCAGGTTTGTGTCGAGATAATTTTGCCAACCAACTGAACGGCAATGACAAACACCGTCTGCGTCAATAGAACTCACGACAGAACTTGCGTAGATCCGGTCAGCAAAATATTTTTATCTATTCAGTGTCACCTTCAGGTATTACGTTATTTCCACCTGTATATTTTGTTTAATGAACTGTTTTACAATGTTACAATATATAAATAAAAAAAACTGATCGTTGATTAAAAAGTATGTTTCCATGAAAGTTTTGTTTATTTATTTTCTGCATTTGTTTTTCTCTTTCCTTTGTTATAATTTCCCCCATATTTTGATTTCATCTTTGTATATAACATGTCCTTCTCCTTCTCGCTCCCCTCCTCTATTAAGTGACTGTTTATGTTCAAACATTATTCTCCTTTAAACAGGTAAAACTTATCGCAACATTTCTCTTCTTTTCTTTGTTCCTGTATCTTCCTGTCTTTCTGTTTCGCTTTCTATATATGATCCCCATCGGCTTTATATATTTTCTTTTTGTAAATCTACTTTCACAATATAAATTATTAGCTTTTCTAACTCTTGTTGTTTCCGAAAAATATAACTCTTTTACTGTGGTTGATTAAAAAAAAAATTCCATATTTGATCTTGAACGTCTTCTGAGGTTATTTTTATGTTTGTGTGGAGTTCAAGTTTCGCTAAAATAAGCATGAAAATAAACAAAGCGCTTATTATAAATGTTTATAAACATAGAAGAGTATGGTTTGAATTACAAAAGTTTCTGTAATGCATCTGGCGCGATACAAACACGGCTTTTTTTTTCCTTTTTCTGCCTTGAATATCAGAGCTATAATGTACTGATTTTTACCTCAGATCAATCAAAATTCCCGGTGAGAATGACCTGATAAAACTGTGTATATATTATCTTCTCTGTGAATCACGCATTGCCGTTGTGTAGAAAAAAAACAACAGGGATTATTGTTTTTAACTTTTTTTTTAGCCAATATCAGAGAGTCATTAAGCGAGTGTGCAAAACTGTTGGGGCGAAACCAACCGTACAAAAGAGTCCACTTAGTGGTGTTATTGTCTGAAGCGAGATGCGTTAAAGTCATTATTTACAGATGCAGCATTATCAGTGTTTGGGGGACAGAGCTGAAGTAGAGAAGGGAATACTTATTGATTAGATTGGTATCATCTCAGTTTTATATCTCTGCAAAAACAGTGTTTGGCTTTTTATATATCGCTGCAATTATTCAAGGAAAGATTAAGCTATGTTCTTGGGTGAAACAACTGGCGTGATAAAATCGGCAAATATCTTAAGTTAAGCAAATCCTGTGCCTATGGACTGCCTAAATAGTACTTATTGATTTTCCCAACAGAGTGAGAACATTTGGGTCAATAGATTTAGGTATATAAACGTCTTTTATGAGCATAATAAAAAATTTGTTATCAAAACGAAGAGTTATTGGAAGGCAAATTGAGTAGAGAAATGAGAGCGAGAGCAAGAGAGAGAGAGAGAGAGAGAGAGAGAGAGAGAAAGAGAGAGAGAGAGAGAAAGAGAGAGAAATTCGAAGGGTGGGATAAAAGATGTCTGTTCTTGTAAGAGAAAACAAACTTTAACACAAATTAAACTAGTTCTAATTGTAATGGAGTAGTTCCCATTATGTATTAAAGAGCTATTGCATTCATGATGCCGTAGAAAAGTGTTCATGTAACTCCTGCGCCAGTCTCCCAGGCGTAGGCCGCCATAACTTATCCGATTTGGTGAAGAGGGCAATGAGCTGGCCATTGGTCAGGGTAAGTGCGTGTGATCTGATCCAAGCAGGTAATGACGTGTCAACAGTTAACACTACACTTTCACTAGACAAGCTCTATAACAGTGTAACACGAGAACATCACTGAAAGTGCTCTTGATTGTGGGAATTTATGGGATATTTACAAAAGATCTAGCCTTTTCATTTACAGACTAAGTCATTACTTATACTGATCTCAGAATTATTTATTGAGTGTCATATACTTCAACGTCCTATGAAACCACATTAGAATGAATTGTATACAAGTCACGATCATGATCGAATGATACCAGTTCTTTGGCTTGGAGTGTCAATGAAAGGTGACTCAGCCAATCCATGCCTCGTGAATTAGCCAATAGGTCATTATACTGCGCTGCGTTTATCTACAATTGAACTGCTATTGTACTTGTCAAGTCGATACCGCTCGGGGGATTATTTTCATAATGCACACGTTTGGGAAACATCAATACTTTACTTTTTCAACTCAAAATTTTGGCCCGTTAATCCTTTTTGAATAATTATTCATTCTTTAAGATGGCACTACTCGCCTTTTATTAACATTATAGCAAAACAGATTTTACAAACTCATGACTCTTGCCCTTAAACTATCAAAGTTGCACGAGAATAAATGTTGGGGGTGTCAATGTTCGCTCGCAGCGTGCGAATACTATGAAATACACCGATTACTTCCTGCTCTGCTGCTTTTGAGGAAGGTTTGCTTATTAATTTTATCAACAAATTCATTAAAGGAACCGCTTTGTAACCTTTCAAAACCTCAAGTCGTGTAATAGAGAGTACGAATTTCCCACTTTCCTTTTACTGCTGAGTGTGAACATTCATTTTCAATTCGTCACTGTCCGTTATACCTACAAATAATTTTATGCTTGTTTTTGAACTTTGCAATCTATGTCAATTGCCTAAAGACACAATTAGTTTGACATTTTCTCTAAACAAATACCGCAAACCATATTCAGGGCCTCTCCTTTCTCACAACACTATGATTACTTGATGTAGGCCTTCAGGTCTGCTTTCTCTATGGAAATTCAGAACAATATTACAGACACACAATACACGCAAACGCCTACTCATACAATGATCGGTCTTCATTAAACTGGCAGCCGTTACATGCAAAATGTAACGCACAAAAATGTAAACCTTGAACTACAAAGTTTTACTTATTTGCAAGCAGTCGCCCCTACTCGACAACTGGTGCGCATTCCTTATCGCGATCTCGACACTCAGCTGACCTCTTCTGTCATTCCTTTATACAAAGACAACTAGTGCGCATTCTTTAGCGTGATCTCGACACTCAGCTGACCTCTTCTGTCATTCCTTTCCACAAAAGAGTCGGCGCTGGTGCTCCAGACTGGCTCTATGCCCCCAAACAAAATCTCATGTGTAAATATCGTCTCTGATTCCTGCTCATCTCGAACCCGAATGGGAAAGCCTGGTCCGCCAATTGATTTTTGCTTGCCAGTTATGTAAATCTGTGGTGCTAAGTATGTGTGGCCCTTTCTTTCCCAACTAATGTCAGTTTTGTTTAAATGTCCAAGAAGACAATATTTACATTGCTTATGAGGAGAATATGGCTAATCAATAACGAGACAAATCATTTGTACGTTTCTGCATAGGGGTTTATTGACTTCAAAAGATTTTACTCAAGCTCGTAGGGATTTCAATTGGTCAAAATTAACTAGATATTAAAAATGACACGTGAACGCACAAGTTTAATTTTATGATACTTTCTTTGATTTTTTAAAATAACTTTAAAAAATGTGTTTCTTCTCTTGGTGTAGCTGTTATGCTTTTTTTATTTATCTTCTCGGGCATCACCCATGCCCCAAAATAGAAAACGGGCGTTTGACAGACATTGATTACATTTTCTGTTAGACAACTTCGTATTGCTGCAATCTCATCTGCCGACCTCAGTAATGTCCTAGTGCATTGATAGTAATTCAAATAGTTGGCTTTGAAAATAATGTCAAAACCTCCCATTTAAAAACGTTTTCAGAATAGATTCGATGTGTTTCCTTCTTGCTAATCAGCGGCTATGATTTTCCTCAGATGAAGCCACGTCGTTATTTTGTTGCCTTGTTTCTATGTTCCTTTAAATGGATAGCTAAACGCACTGTTAGTAATACTTATCGAATTGAGAAAAAAATATAACAAAGTTAATCCAGTGTATTTCATAAAAATTGTTGACCGAACAGAGCGAATGTTTGTGGATCTAAAAAAAAATTTTACTCTTAAGCGACACGCTTTTTGAATCCTCGGAATAACCACAACAATAAAGGACAATATTTTATTTTATAATCAAAGTTCAGATGATACAGTTGAAAATGGGACGGGTTTTTTTCACCCTTCGAAGCGCGCCTGGTTCTTTGAAAAAAAATGTAATCTCAATCAAACTTTATTTCTTTATAAATTGATGTTTACTACTATTTTTTTTATAGATTAGATCTTTACTGCCCACTCCCCCCCCCCCCCCCAACCTTTTAACCAGACGCGCTCTTTTGGAATTTTTAAAAATTTATTGTTGTATAGTGGTAGTAATATGAGTCAAAACAAAAGAGACAAAATTACCCAAAAAATTTGTTGTCCTCTCTTATAGTGATGCTTTTATGTAAACCCTCAAATTATTGTTGCATCTACCAAACTCGGATGCGCATCATTAGTTTACTGATGTGTGAGTCAATTATGGAGGCATCATTAACTGACGTAGGCAAATCAATGCAACTGACTCTGTAGGAAAAGACCTGCTAGGTCGCGATGCCTCTAGCGTCTGACTCTTTATGTTACGCGATACCACTAACGTTATAGACACCCAAATTTTCTGCATAAATGTGAGATTCTAGTAGCTGCTCATCGATTGCTGCCGGCCGCTGACGTTTACAGAGATGCATGGTTTTTGTTACGACAGCTTGCGCCTGGTCTGACGCTGTGCACGGATCTCATACAAAACTGCCGCTGCACGCTGGATCCTGAGAAGATGGTTATCGTCCCCCATCTCAAATTGTGGTGGACGCCCCGTCGTTACTTTGTTGTCTTGTTTTGTGAGGCTTTCTTCAAACAAGCGAACTTAAACAAAAATACAAAAGAAAAAATGAGTTGGATAGAGATAGAGAAAGATGAAGATATGGAAGGAAAGAGCCTTTGTAGAAAGAATAGAATGATAATGATGCCAGGAGATAAATAACTAACTTAAAATTACTGTTTATGCGTTTTAGAGTGGAGAGGTTTAAAAGTTTAAAAAAGAAAGAGGCTTAAGTAATGTACATTATAATCAGTTACGGCCTATGGTAAGAGAAGAATAGAAATAAGTGAATGGAATATGAAAAATAGATACCGACGAACAAAGATGCGCAGAGAGGGAGGTGAGATATAAGAAATTCACCTACCCACACACAAAGAGTTAGATAAGGAAAGCCAGATTTAGATTTTCAGAAAAAAATATGTACAACAAAACAAAATGAAAGACACGAAAAACTTTTTTTCCATGAGCCTAGACAAAGAGAATTCTATTTTTCCGGTGGGAAAAGATTTAGCAATAAACAAAGTCATTAATTTCAAACCCCTGCTGAGCTATTCAAGCATTGCGTCTAAATTAATATGAGGCATCTAAATTTATTGCACTGTTTCTTTTTCATATATCCTATTGTTGACCGAGGAAGCAACGGCGTTCTAAATTGCGTAATAGACGAATTGTAAGGTCAAGTTCGCACGCCTTTTTTGCTGTAGTTGCCTCGAACAAACGGAAGAAAATGCTAAATTTGTTTCAATTTGTAAGACTAAGATGCTTTAATAAGTGATGGTATCAAAATATAAGGGCAAATGGCAATATTCTTTCTTAACTTACCGAGGTTACTGAAACATGTTATTTCGATAAGATAGAGATGTAAAAGGCCTTTAATGAAGAAATAAAACATTGGAAAATTCAGCCTTCAATACATTTTAACAACTGCTGTCTCGAAAAGTAAGTTGACTTTTTTACTCGGATAGAAATGAGGAATGCGGTAATTGTGAACAAGTCACCCTAGTTTTCAATAGCTTAGGAAATGTAATGGAATAATGAGGAATACCCATTGTCTAATCACCACTGCAACAAAACAATCAAATGTGTGACAAAATAAGTACTACTCAACATTATTTCATGAAAGAAGAAAAAGTTATCTGTGATTATGACAAGAAAAAACAAGGTGTATGTTACTTGCA
>BMAT01008477.1:285207-296276 GCA_019649035.1 Elysia marginata | reverse complement strand
ATTGTCTTTTAATTTCTCTTTCCATAGAATCCAGAACATTGTTAGAGAAGCAATGTACATGACCAATACGTAAAGATACGTCATAGTCGGTGGCTAAGAATGCCTAAAATTAGGACGAGTAGGTACGGAAATTCATTCTTGCTTCGGTCCATTGCTTGGACAAATGAAAAATTCCAAAGAATGTAAACAATAGTATTTAATTCTTGATTCTATACGGTTTACGTCTCTTGTGTAGAATAAAATTTAATTGTATTCAGTTTTTTTATAGTATAAACCCCTCTGTGATCTATTTTCTCGCTCTTAAGCCATCTGTGATAGTTCTTTGAGTGTGTATGTGTGTATTAAATTAAAAAAAAACATAAATATGTATATCTATATAAAGAAGATTATTATGTGTATATATGTGCATATATATATATATATATATGTACATAATTACGTTCTTTTTAAAATTAAATCCGTAGTTCATAATGAGCATCCCTATATGTAACCGTATGTACATATTGTATATAATCTTTATAAGTCTTTTACTCCCCCGTAGGTTAGCATAGAATGGAATTTTTCTTTTTTTTTGCGATTAATAAAAAAAATCTTGTTAACACAACTTTCCCTTTTCACCCTTTAGAGTAAGTGTCACTGCACTTGTCAAATCTGCTTAAATAATCCATTATCCATTGATAGATTGTCCAAAGGCTGCTCTGTAATATTAGATCATTATTTTTTAATCTTTGATCTTGGTTTTGTTTCATATGTGAGCATCATTTGATGAGTAAGTATATTGGGCTTTTCCAATTCAAAATGTAATGCTGAATTTTTAAAAGTTGAGATTCTGGTTTCAATTTTAGATAGTCTTTTTGTATTTTAGGCGGATTATTTTGGTAGATTCATGAAAAAATGTTAACATTGTTTTGTCTGTCTCCTTACAAAATTTTCTACTCATATAATGCCTCGTTAAAGGTTTAAGTTTTAAATTTCCATATGAAGGTTTGTGAAGAGCCAGACCCGTACGGCATTAGCATTTCAAACAGCCCAGATGCAAAATGCGATTAATTACAAAGGGAGGCTTAAAATTCTATGCAACCTCTATCCTATCTCCTCAAACTATCAGTGTTGCATTTGAGGAGCCAAAGGTAAAATAAGAAGAAGAGAAATGTGACGCTCTTGGCCTGTTTGTCTGCAACTAAAGACGACGCTGTGGATCATATCCGCTGCTTCAGGAGGAATGTGTTGTTTACTGAGCTGTCTTAGAGCTTCTGGCTAGGATCTCCTTGAGATAGAGTTTACATATAGAAAAGAACAAAACAGCAGATGCAGTTACTCCAAGCGTGCTCGTGTGAATGGCGGACAGTGATGAAGTGTCTGCCCTGTATTGTCTCCAGCTTTCTCATCCCAAGCAATTTTTTTTCAATGCAGCTACGAGTAGCACGGATTGATAGCATCTTCTATCTTTTTGTCGATCTTCTTTCTTCTATCTTCATCTTTATTATGTCTCCCGCTCTCTTTCTCATTCTTCTTATTTTCCTCTTGTTTTGTCCCTTCTATTTTATTTCCATCAGCCCTTTCCTCCTTTCCATTTGCCCATCCTTATCTCTTTCACCCCATCCCTGCTCCGTCTCACACTAGATCTTTCTTCCACTTCCTTTTTCTCCCATTTTGTCCCTCCCTCCCTCTTACTCCTTGTTATTTTTTCTTCCGTTTTGCCTTTCTCTCCTTTTATTTATCTCAATTTCGTGCTTCCTCCCATTTTACTTTCTTTTTAAAATTTCTTTGAAGCTTCCCAGCTTCGCCCAGAGCCCTACTACTTCAAGTTCTTCATGTTTGGTACATATGTACATTTGCAACAAATATTTATCTCGTATTTCCGATCATCTCCTCCGATTGTTCCTCCACAGCAGCATCCGTCTATTTCTTGGCCATTCAAATTGGTATATCTGACTTATTTGTATGCTGATCTCAGAACCGCTGTCGTTTCTCAACTTGAAAGCCCCCTTACATATAAATCTTACACGATATAATTCGCCTAGAATTTTCCTTTCGATTACTGTCATTATTTTCCAGCAATCTTGGTGGAAAATGCGTGCCTAGTGATTTTTTTTTATAAATTCGTTGCCTTGTTTAATATATAGTATATAGCATATAGCATTGTCTGAAATTTACGTTGACAGAAATTTTGTGGCAGTTAAATTTATAGATCATTTTTTGAAAGTATCCATAAACACTATCAGAAAATTTTTATTGGGGAAAAATTCCACTGAAATTTTCTCCCATATAAAATATTGCGCAAATGTAATTACATCTTGTTTCAGATATCATATTCCTCAATTTTTTAACAAGATCTAGTTCACTTAAATGTGGCGATGACTTTGGCAAAGACTTGTATTTTTATAGAAAGGTTAGAGCTAAGGTCTTAACGCTCGCGATATAAAACAATGGATTCCAGGCGTAAACTACAAGATCAGAAAACAAAGTTTAAGTTTAGCGTTGTATTGTAGAAACACAGGAAATAGTCTACACTGTCAGTTTAACTTTTTTTTAATGGAACAATTTTTGACATCTCCATTATCTTGAAATTGTTTCTTGATTATCGTACCGCTATAAAATAATAGGAAGACTCGAACTGTGAAGTATTATTTTCAAAACTTCCAGCCAGGAAGATTCAACAGCATCAGTTCACTGGCTGCGTCAATCAATTCTTCTACTTTAAAAACAAGAGTTAAGCGCTCTAAGTATTCGATTTCTTCTCCACGACGGAAAATAGCTTACCTATGAAATCTAGTATCACTGAGTTCAAGACACCTGAAAATGTTATTACCCTTGTTCGTATTTACATGAAAAATACCACTATTATATGAAAACTATTGACCTATGTTTGAAGTTCTCAGAAGGCCGTCTGAGAAATGTGCTGCTGAGCCATTTTGGGGCAGAATGATAGCTCCAGGCGAGGGTTTGCCGGGGAAACCCTACACTGTGGAGTGCGGACTACAGACCACCATGTTTAGGTCATGGAGCGAAAAGTGAGGTCATGTCACTGGCTTTTGGCTCAATCCATAAATCGCAATCGAAGATATGTGAAGAGTACAGAAACACACTTTTTCAACAGAACAACATTTACTTAATCAATATGGTTTATTTATACTAATTCTATTGTCATAAGCCTTTTTTGGGTTGTTAAAGAATTTCGAGGTGCTCGCAATAGATTTTTATCTGATGAAAAAATCTTGATTTGTTACATCTAGATAGACTTTTTGTTAATTTTTTTTATCATTTTTTTTTTATCTAAAAACGAAGTTTTTGATAGAACATTACCGAGAGTCGTAAGACTGGGTAAAATTGAATGAAATATCTCGTGTCACCATTAGCGTAGCGATCTCACATCCACCATCTCTGAACCAATCCAGCTACCACTAACCACCCCTACCAAGATTTTTAAGGGTATCACCATTATCACCAGTATGGTTGTAGGGCCAGCATGTCGCCACTTAGTCACAAGCAGAAACTCAGCTAGCAAGGCAATAAAGGTTTTGTAATGTTAGAAGTAAGTTTCTTTCGCATTTCTTTTTTGTGGCCCAGGAAAACTATGAAGGTCAGGTAATTGACTGACACTACCAGTGACAGTTTACTCTATATAAAATCAATACCCCCCCTACTGATGTTTAATCTAACCACTCGTGTGCTTTTTTGCTTCTGGTACTCAGCAGGCTAATAGCTATCACTTCAGCGATAGCATCAAAATGTAACGTGATTGATAACGCTTTTTAAAGAATCGGTATACATAAATATAGCGTACAATCTTTAAGATATTCATTGACCTTGTTGCTCACTTATTATTTCTTTTTAAATCTAATACGTTGGGAGAACAATGAAATAAATTTATTTTGGTGACCGTAATTGTTCCATAAATTTATACCACTGCGCTGCATTGCTTGTAATTCTTCTCTGAGGGTTTGTTAACAAGAATGTCATATTAAAGCCTATAAACCGAGATATGTTTTTTTGCTCAAAAGGCCCTTTTAATATAAAACGCTACGAAAAAAAAACAACAGCAGCAACATGAATTTATTTTGGCGAGATTGATTTTTCCACCAGTTTACAAACTAAAGTTATACTATAGATATATCTATAAGACTGCGCTGCATTGTAAGACTATCAATTTCCGCTCGCTCGTGCCGCTTGGTCTACTTCCTTGACAGGCGCGACTGCAGAGCGGGTCACCAGCGCAGTCTGTACGCACGCTGGCCAGTTATCAGGTCCTCGAATACACAGACCTGTTTCCTAGCAAGACACGGGAAGGGAAGGGGGAAGGAGGTATAGGGATTCGGTGATTTCGTTTTGCTAGACGTGAGAACATCCAGCTCACTCGGTGTTTAAACAATAATACATGTATACATAATAAAAGCGTATAAAATTTACTCTGAAAAGGAAAATTTAATAGAGAGGGAAAATTTGAGAATGGAATTTAGTGTTTGTAAAAGAGTAAAAGACTGGGAGTGGACCGATCGAGGTGGAGTCGAAGGGTGGAAAGAAACAGGAACGTGTTTATGAGCTTGTGTGAATGGAGGATGAGAAAACAAGAGGTACAATTTGAATATGTGAAGAAAGAAGACTTTCATAAAAAGAGAGAGGTCTGGAGATGAAAGATATTATTTGCCATATTAATTAACCAATAAATAAATCTATCATAGTCATTTTCTTGTCGTGAGTTTGTCTTTTCGTCTTTCACAATCAAGCATTTGAAAATGTATCGAAGCATTGTTTGGCACCAAAATGAAAACTTCGTAAATGGCTGTGCTCACACCAACGCTTAATGTGCACACATTATGATTTTTACGCATATTTTGTTCCCTTTTTCGAAAAAAAAATTAAAAACTTCGACAGAACTTCATTTAAAATACGTTTAAGGTGAGCTACTTAACATTCTTGTACTTTCAGATTAGTTTGACTAAAATCTTCTAAAGACTTATTTTAATTGATTAAATTGAGTCATTTCTCGCTATTATTTTAAACATCTCTGTCTGTCTGTCTGTCTCTGTCTCTGTCTCTGTCTGTCTCTCTCTGTCTGTCTCTCTCTCTCTCTCTCTCTCTCTCTCTCTCTCTGTATGTGTCTGTCTCTCTTTCTCTCCCCCCTCTCATCCATCTATCTCTTTATCTATCCCTACTCATTTTCCACAATCTTGTCCGTTGACAATCTTCCATTTATTTCAATGATAAACTGCAAATCGTATTAAATGTCGATGGAGCTCTTGTTATATTCAATTGATTTGATAAGACGGGCTTAAGTTTGTGGGTAAGATTTCTGCAATTTACTAAGGAAGTCGAGTCTGTGGTATCATTAGGTTTACACATCCTGGCATTACCAGTGGCTTTTTCTTGTGTCATCAACATCGATCGAGTCGAATTGGCAAAGTAACACGATTCGCAAGCTTTGTATTTCCCTCACTGTTTACCCTGTTTCTAGTTATAGCAGAACATCGGAGTCACTCAGAAACTTAAGTTTGTGTTACAACCAGTACCGCAAAGCCGAGCTTTTTTAGTCATGCGCAACCCTGAACATAGGAAGTAATGCCTACCCTATGTAGACTGATACTTCGAGACGATAAGTACACGACTTTTTCCTTCTCTTGGAACATGAAATAGATATTTCATCTGCTACATCCATGTCATCGCCTGAATCATAGTAGTTTCCCTCGTTATTTGTCTGCTGGCGGAGATGATAAGTACGATTGTGATACCAGTAGTTTTGACCTTGTTGAGTATCACGAGCAGCTTCTTAGACGATGATTATGAAGTTTGAGACTGGGAAATTACAACTGAGGTAATAATTATGGTGACATTTATCCATGACAGAACTGGTAGAGCTATGTCGTATGTCTTTGGACGTGTGTGTGTGTGTGTGTGTGTGCTGGGAGGGGCGGAGGCGAGTATGAAATGTCAGTAAGAAATGTCAGAAAATAGACTAGTAAATTGAACTCTGGCTCCAGCGATATATCAATGTTTGTAGTCTTGTAGCCTACCTAACTGTTATATTTGGTTGTGGTTTTCAATCTTACGAGAACATCGAGCGTCTTTATCTTTCAGGTTCTCGTTCACCTAATTCTTGTCTATACTAGAACAAATGTACGGTATTAAGACTTATCACTTATTGACTTCCATTTTTTTATTATCTGTATTAGTCATTTAACACTAAATTACGTTGAGAAGCAGAAATTCAACATTACATTCTTTGCTATGAGCGAAATCTTGCGATCCCAGAATAGTTAACAAAGAGCAGGAGACATGAAGTTTGAAGATTTTAACAGCACAGTCAAAAAGAGAGAAAGTACCTTCAACCAACTCTTCTATTTCCTTTTTAGACATTTAGCTTTTGATTTCATTTTAAACTATCTGCAGTTTTATTGTTTTTTCCTGTATTTAAGTTCGTGAACGGGGGTGGAGGCTGGAGGTCAAAATTTTTTTGTTTTATTGTGATTGTTTTTAAACCAATTAACTTTTTTATATCTATTTTAGGTATATCTCTTTTGTTGTCCTTGTAAGATATCTCCTGACATTTATTCTCTTGTTTTATTTCCTAAACATCATAGACTGCCATTTTTATTATGTATGTTATGAGGTTATAATTATTTTCAATCGAAGGGAGATGTGATATAGCCTGAGTCCTTTACCTCTAACCCTTGAAAATAACTCTGGATTCCTCAAAATGGGAATCCCTTTGCCTTTTTTATTTTTAAAGCACATTGCAATGGAAGTGAAAAAAAATTCGCATTCTAGCTGGCTATGAGTCATACAACTGACATGGTAGAAAGTAGCAATGAATTTAGGAAAAAATGTAGACAGTGAAGTGAAAGTCGTACATAAATATGAGAAATACTTCTACAGAATGAAAACCAGTTTTCTAGTTTGGCTTAAAAAATATAATAAACTTTAGCGAGAAGTAGATATTTTCTGGTATTCGCATATACTAAAACATGAATATAGTGTATAATTATAAATATAGCTAGTGACTCGTATATTCAATGAAATGTGCTTTTTTCGTCTCTTTCCTTTATATTTTATGTATTTCGGATAAGTATTTATGTTCTAATATCTGATCAAAATAATATATCATCTAACTCCTACGGCGCTTCATGACATTTTCCGAACATAATATATGTCTCTCTTAATTTCAGCTGTCCGCTTGTGTCAGATGTGTGCTGAATGAACATCCATCTCTGTTCTATCATCGGTAAAGTAAGTATATTTTTATAACCTTTGTCTCGAAGCGATGTTTCTCTTCTCGGTGTTTTCTAGAGGTGTTGGTTTATTCCAAGTTATTCAGTCGTTGATAATGAGTTAATTTCTGTGTGAATGGTACCTCGGAATCGGTGGCTCTTTTTAATATCAATTTATGATCTACGGCGGCGCCTCTGGGAAAACAATCTACTGATGGGATAGATGACCCTAGCTCTGATGGAAGAGTTTGGGCTGAATGTAGTTCAAGGGTACAGTTTAAACGTAATTTCTTGACTTGCTTGGGGTAGATTTCCAAATTAAAGCTTTATATGTTAGCTACAGAAAACACCCTTGCGGATGACAAAAGAATTATAGTTTATCAATACTGTTAAGAAGTTTCCTTTGTATATTTCTGGTAATTAGACAAAACTCGTTTAGACTGGTAACAAAATTCAATTTTTCTCAGTCTCAATGTGTATCACAAAATAAACGAATAGTTTTCTGTATTGGTTTTTATTTATGGGTCTAACCGTTTTCACTGCTTTGCTATTCATTCATTTATATTGAGTTGAGTATTGTAAATCTCCATCGCCCTTTTCTAAAAAAACAAATATTTCAAACATTTTATGATGATACCAATTACTGTTGTTGCTTACAACGTTTTGATATAATTACCTCTTGGTGTTTTATTGGCATCTTAAAATCTAATGATGCCACAGAAAGATCTTTTTTTGAGAAGAGATTAACATTTTTTGGGGGGAATTGACTCTGCGCGTTGTTTCTTTGTGTAAATGAACATCGGTTTGGTTTGTTTTAACCTACGGACTTAACTTAAATCAAACCTGGTCAATATGACTTGTGGTCAGTGCAAGTACGTGTGGTATTGATATGTGCATAGATCAATAGAGCGGAAGATTAAAGAAGGGAAGGAGTGAGAAGGAAGAATGTGAGACGAAGGAAAATGGTGTACTGGGTACATTGCTTGAGCAGTAAAACTAAATGGAGAAATGTAGAACTACGTAGACTACGATGTGTGGAGTAAAATTGATGGGACCACCAGCCTGTGAGATCGATCACTGCAAGAGAAGCAACGTGGAATTGAGAGAGGGGAATTTGAGATGAAAACATGCGAGGTGCATATATATTTTTTTTTCTAAAAATCCTGCAGACGCCAGTTTTCGCTCATTTCAGCGCCCTCGATCAGACGTGAGACGGAAATTAAATCATGTTGGTGTCGTTCAACTCCCCTCGACCCACTTTGCGGCCTCTTCTCGAACGGTCGTAGAAAACTGTCATCTGTTGCTCCAGTAGCTTTACATCAAAGAATGGAATCATTTTTGCATCGTGGGTTTTTCATCATCAAGACGGGTTTAACATGTATAAAACTCCTGATGAGAACCAAGCTGTACCCGATCTGTTTATGAAAGTTAAACAATTTTATCAGTTAAAGAGTGGAAGTTTAGTTAAGCATGAATTGGTCGACTACACTTCATCATTTATTTTCGTTGATTAAGCATTATTGTATTTAGCGGAATCTTAATTAAATCTTAAAATCTTAAAACTTAGCGATATGATCTCAAGAGAGTACTTCTTCCTGTCTTTAGAACTTTGGGTAAATATGTGCAAACTGTTTCATGTTGTTTCGTCTATTTGTCACTTCAATCTTTGCCGTTGTCAAACTTTTCAGTTTCTTCAATTCAATTGTGTTCGAACTTACTAGTTCCTTTGAGATTTTCTTTTCTTACGCTTCTTCTATTTAAATCTTGGACTCTAATACTTCCTTATATCCAATGGTATTTCAAGTACACTTGCTCTAATAGAATTTTGGAATATGCAGACTCATTATGTGGCTATGTGCTGTGGTTTATGAAAACTCCTCAGGGAGACCTAAGCCATTGCAATCTAAGTGCATGCACTCTTTTATGGAGAGTATCCATGTTCCCCTGGGTCTTAGTGCAGCTAGTCAATACTTATCTTTCCTAACCACAAGTAACTTAAATAGCAACATTAACTTTTCATTATCAAAAATGCTTAACATTGGATGGTGTCAAGACAATTTTTTAAGTTTTATTAAATCCTATTTAGTTTAGGCCAGAAAATATCATTTTAATCAAGCATAACATAACCAATTTTAATTCCGAAATTTTTTTTCTATTTCTGAATTTTTGTTTTGAGAAAAGGCCATAAATTAGATAAAAAACTTAGGGCAGGTAGCGAACTGATAAAAGAACGATCCAAAGGAAAGATGCGCTTTAAGTATGATATAAGGATGTAATAAATATTGGCAACTGTTTACAACACCACAGAAAGGGGAAAATATCCAAATCTCGTACGTGAAAAGTCTTATCATTTCTCTTTATATATTTCTTTGAAACGCTCATTATTGTATTTCGCTTTGTGCTAGGACGTAGTGTTTGTTGGGCCTCCGTGAAGTTTTTCTAACCACTAATCGATGAAGCTTTCGCTCCCGACAGTCTTGTCAAACTGTCAAAGTTATGATGAACGCCCATAAGGTATGATAAATTGCTATACGGTCGCATCTTTTTAATGACTTCAAAAGCGCTTAAGATGTCTTTGATCTGTAAGCAGCGGTGAAAATGTGACTTGAATACTCTATGTCATGTACCCTTATTGACTCTTTTCTTAACTGGGGTCAAGGTCGTTTTAACACTTTTTCGAAATTCTGCGACCAAAACTATGTTTAATAAAGTCCTCTAGTAGGACTAAGGTTACTTATGTTGTATATTTTTTGTTTGTTGCAAAGACCCTAATTTGCTAAAGAAACAATCAGTACGATGTTAAAGGTTGATATTTATATGTTTACGCTTGTGCTGTTTTTGCTAAAGCTGTCTGACACTCTAGGCTGATGTGTGCTAATACAGTTTCTCAGCAGTTAGCTATCTAGTATACAAAAAAAAACAATTAAGTCCACTTTGAAGTTTTATACTAAGTACAAAAACAATGGCGCCATTTTTATCAATGTACGTTGCGGAAAAAATTAAAAGTTTAACAAATTGATACCGTTTTTCTATGGCCTGATATTAGCTTCAAAATATCAGGCTGTTCTGGAAAGCATTTTTACTATCAGTTAAATTACATACATTACATTATTAAAAACAAAAGAACAACTAAGATTACGTCATAGATTTATGTCGTATGTTTAGAGACGCTGCTGGAACCGCAACCAGTTCTCACATCTTAGACTTTCAACAAGAAGAACTTAACAAATGATCGTTTAGAAATTGTCGGCTTTCTCTGCTAGGTATAATCTAATTTTGATGTATAATTAAATGCCTGTTTAAACTTAACTATCAATAACATTGGCGTGAACTTTTTTTGCCACATTAAAGAGATATTATTTTCGTTCATTTGGTGCAGAAAACATGTGGATTTTCAAACTTAAAACACGTGGAATGGATTTATAACTGTTTTAACTTTTAAACAAAATTAAAGTCTCCTTCTTTCCGATATCCCGATTCCTGGGATAATTTTTTTCTAGAAATAAACGACAGTCATGGCCGTTTTTTCTGTGATCACTTTTTTCTAGCTATGTGTCCAAAAAATTTTTGTTTCCTATAATTTTCCCATGCTTATATCAAATGTGTTTTATCCGATAATTTCCCTATGCTTATACCAAATGTGTGTTCAATGTTCACTATATCAACCGTAATTTTCGTTCAAAAATATGATAAAATTGTAAATAACTTTTCCTGCTTTTTATAGGTCTTGTAGGGTTTTAATATAAAAAGTGTTGTTTTGAAATTATATGTTCTTTATCATTCGTTTGAAATTAATTATAGTATAAAGAAGAAGCAGCAGTCGCATTAGAAGCAATTGTTGTTGAAGTATAAGTAGTAGAAGTA
>BMAT01008477.1:250757-263457 GCA_019649035.1 Elysia marginata | reverse complement strand
TACTACTACGACTACTTCCACTACTACTAATACTACTACTACTACTACTTTTGCTAGTTCCAGTAATAGTTCTACCACTTCTATAACTACCATCCACCACCCCCTCCCCTGTTCCTACTCATTTCATCCATACTCGGCTTCCTTTACTCCTCTTCTAATAATGCTGAGTACAAACGAGATGTCTTACTCCCCGCCCCCAGGTGACAGGGATTAGCGCGCAGCTCGGGAGAACATCTTCATATTAAGTGTTGATATTGTCTACCTGTCACCAGCTCAATAGGCTTTGCTTTGTATCTAATAAACTTGGGGACGTGCAAAGCCTGGGTGATGTCATTTCCTTTATGTGTACATGCGCATAAGGTTCAATTGAAAGAAATAAATTGCAGCGTGCAGCCTACAATTGAATAATGAGCTTACAGGAGCAGCCTAATCTTCTAACAAAGCTAATATAATTCTCCTCGTGTACCTGTCTTTTGATACGCGACAGCTCCACTGCCTAATTGTGTAGGATGAACTTGTGCAAGTCAAGCCTAAAATTATAATATTGCTTTCATAATGTCTTCTTCTCGCGAAGTTGTTAAGGTGAATGTGAAACTGTGAATTATTTGGCCTTGTGGAATTGTATGTGCACAAACTCATAATATGTATTTTTTTGCATGTATGGAAATCTTTTTGCGGGACGGGGGAATGAGCTAGACCTTGGTCATAGTAACTCAACCGCAAAGGTCCTAGCAAAATGGTGTCAAAGGAGTTACCTTTGCGGCTTTTTGCTCGCAATAGAGACCTTTAGCACACGCACCGTGTCTCACTACGCGTACGTGAAAATCGGGAAAGCAGATTGAGGAAACTATAAAAATAATGAAACCAGTTTCTAAAAATAGACCCACAGACGTTCGCGTCATACTCACGCGTTGCTGCTTAAACTCTGTAATATAAATCATTGTAAGCGCGTGGGTGTAAAATATTTATGGTGTGCATAGGTGATAAGTAAAGTGGAATACTCCTTTCATGTAAGCCTCTCCTTTTTCGCCTGTATCTATGTATTTCTGTGTCTATTTGTGTTTCTCTCTTTGTATCGTTCTTTTCCACTCTCTCTCTCTCTTCCTCTGTAATTATCTTTCTCTCTCGCTAAAGTTTACCTGGCTTTTGAACATCTTGGTGAGTATCAATTTTGTCGTTTCTAAACACTTTAAACTGATAGTGCTTACTTAATTTTATTTTTGCGATAGGTTTTTTTAGTTCAGTAAATGGTCGCTCTTTAAGGAAATTAGATGAGAGGTATAACAAGAGAAACATCCTTTCGCTGGAAGACACCACCGAGAAATACTATAGTGATTTTTGTAATCTAGACCTAAATTTTGGCGTCTTATTTAAGTAAGTTTATGACTTTTATAAAATGATAAAACATCTCAACTAAAAATAGTAGATCTGAACATAAATTTTGTTTTCAAAATAAATCTATCTCGTAAATTTTGAAAGATTGTGTTCAAGAAAGAGCGGATAATCCTTTTTGTTTCTTTTCTTTCAGTATTGTTTTTAATATATTTCCTAAAGAAGACGTTAGAATGTCAATCGGCGTGTGCTGGCATTAATGACTAAAACAAACTCGCTTGGACATTTAAAAAATTCCGACACTTTTTTTGAAATCTCATTCCCAATAAAAGTAATATTTGACAAATTATTGAAAAATTAAACCACTTATTTTAATGCCTGATCATCGATATCACGATTAAGTTGTCCACTCGTTGAAGTATCATTTCAAAATCTTCAAACTGATCTCTCTGGTTCCCTTTAAATGATTCATTCAAAATCGTTTGTCAACCAAATTATTTGTCACACATTTTTTCTCTTATTTATATTAAATGCGTATTTATATTGTGAAATGGATTTCTTGGTTTTTATATTTTAATACGAAGTCTTTATTGGAGTTCTGACCTGACTTCTCAATTGAGACATTACCATGTTTGTGGTCTCGTGGTGAGCGCAATAATGAATCTGCGTTCAAATTGACTTATACGGTGGTGTAATCTTTCTATAATCACAACACCTCATAAAGACATTACCAGGCCAACCTATTTTATACTATTTTATTTTTAATTTGCTTAAAAGTCTCGTAGTCATGCGTGTATCAGGGACTTCACACAGGAAGACAAACAATTTCTTGCCAACATCCGGAGATAATGTTACCTAGTGTTAAGCGTGGTTAAATATTAAAAAAAAAATTAAAATATCATTTTACCCAAAGAGTTTATATTTACTCGAAAATACAGTCTTATTAAGAAATTATTGTCCCGTTTAGTCAAATGACTTTGTTAACACAGTGTATAATACAATTGTAAAAGCAGTTAGAACTAAGTTAATCAGTTTTAAAAACTATACATAACATGGGTATAGTCATTAAACTTCAATGCTAGGAAAATACTCCAAAATCAGACCAGTGTACCCACCAGTTGTGTGCTTTTAACTGTTGCTCTCTGACCCTTTGTCCTATCAATTAATTCCTCTTGAGCTGTCCAGTCTGAATCGGACCATTGCTCAAATGAAAAATGGGAAATAAATTGCAGCTCAAAATCGAATCAATGCAAATGATAAACCTAAGAAAAATGGACTGCCTGAATGGAGGCGTCCAAACATTTTCCTGAAATCATCCCTAGTCAACCTTTTCAACCTTTCGGAGTACAACCGAAGTGGCGCGGTTATTATTAAGCACTAGATGGTTGTTACTATGTGTTGCTTTTTTACCTTATAGATTTTTCTTTGTCGGACACTAATGCCTATCATGTAAAAACCAGGAAATGCTGTCTGAAATGGTTCACCTAGCCAGAGCAACAGCTATCCAACTGTCCTTAATGTATTTATTCCACTTACAATTCGCTATGTACATTGCAGCAAGTGTTTTATTGTTGTTGTTTTATTTAATGAAACATTGTGTTGTCTTTATTTTTATTTTCCTCCCCGCCGAACAACTTTGGTAAAACATAATGATTTGCTTGGTCGTTGATTAAAACAAAGAAAACTGAATTCATGAACAGAGAGAAGTTTATCAAGCGTTTCCATTGAGAACTGCTAGTTGCCAAACATTAGCAAGCTCATATTGCAATCAGTTCATCAGCTGAGGAGAACAAAGAGCCAGATAACGAGTAGTCTATCGATCTATGTGCAGGGTTTGTACAGTCATCTGTGAGTACATCACAAGTCAGCGCCTAATGGGTGGTTTTTTTTTATCTTAATTTCCGTAATTTCTTCTTTTTTCACTGTTGGTTTTAATCACAACTCTTTGTACATAGTAAGCATAGCTTCCTCTTTGTCTAGCAAAGCAGTATTTACCTCACCGTGAAAAACACCTCCGTCAGATCTACTTCTTAGAGTTTTAAAATTCACCATAGTGCTTTCATAGTCTTTGAATCATGCACTAAATATTGTATCATTGTCCGAAATTAATGTGTTACCTGGAAGGGATTCAACTAGTTTTATTATTTTTAATGCGGTCTATGTTTCTTATATTCAGGACTGCAAATAAAAACCGGACAAACAAAAACTGTGCGGCTCTACCCAAAGTCGATTTCCCTCGGTTTCACTTTGAACTTTGAAAATAAAAATGGTTGAGATTAACAGCTGCTTTAATAGTATTTCAATACTTTTATTGAATTTAGACTGTTAATGCCTTTCTTAAGCAAAGATTTATTTCGTTACATGTTATAACAACATCTGGTTATAAATATGTTTAACTATTATTTAAGAGAGTTTTATTTCATTAATAAGCTTAGCTTGTTGGTTTAATCTATTCTCCTCACGAATCATAATGTAAATAATTCGCTTTTAGCCCATTCGAAGAGGGGAGTATTGATTTCACAATACGCGCTCAGCGGGAATCTATGCTTGAATGTTATGATGCGTTGAAATGTAAGAAAATACGCATCGTTGGACTTTCAATAAAAATATATAATTATTATCTTATTTCGGACCAATAAAAGGATGGATAGGTATGGGCAGATCGGTGAAAGGTTCATCAAGTGAGGACATTAAGAACATCTCAATGTTATGTTTGGATAAACTTTATGGTTTTTGTCCTTGTTATTTTACAATATGCGTACGTGCGGTCCGCTTGTTATGTTCTTAACGCAGATAAGATTTTCTAATATTTAATTGTATCATGTTTTGGCACGTATTAAAAGGGTAAAAAATGTAACGTGAAAGATGTTATGTTATCGATTGCATTTTATATCTAACGTTTGTCGATGGAGGCACAACAGTATTTCCCGCTATTTCCTTTTTGAAGAAACCAAAGCTTGGAAATAAATGAAATTGAACATCGAAAGTACAATTTAACTTGTCAAACATCAGTGAAATTATTGAATTTTTTGCTCTAAACATGAAATTAGTGGTGCTCGTTTAACCAATTTTTCACAGACTTTCTTATTGTTCCGGGGTCAAATTGAAGTTTCTTTTTTTCTATTTGTTTTTAGCAGGTAACATGAAACAAGATGTTGGTAGCGGTCATTTTAGCCCTTAGCGTGCAAATGTCTGTGTTTTCAAACATGAGCAGTAAAAACAAAAAGCTAAAAATGTCACTTTAGTAACAACAGAAAACCGTCAAAAAGCGTTGCTGTTTGTTGATTTTATCTTCCTTTCTTTTTTTTCGCTACTTCTTGCAAATAATTTCTTTTCGTTGGTTAAGAACAGACCGAAAAAGGTAGACAACGTCGCATTTATCTTTCTTGAAGGTCTCGGTGGCCGCTATCAATAATACATATTTCTTCGTCTGGCGTGTTCGCTGTCAGCTAACATGGCTTGCGTCTGAGGGGGCGAGCAGGGTGGTTTCTTTTCTGCTTTTCTGTCTGCTTACTTTTTCAACGTCTAACGACAAATTACAACGGGTGTGAGACGGAGGACCAAACTGAACTTAACGAAGATAGACTTTCAAGATTCCTTGGACCCTGAGAGCAACATTAGCCAGATGTCTATAGCAGTGACCAACATTACTGGATTTGTTACGGCAAGATTGAAGATAGCGGAGATTTTCAATAAAGTTTAGGAGGGCAACTCAAGAGAGCAAAAAAAAAACACACTTTAAGAACAAGAATCTAGGAGTGGACTGGATAGAACTTGATTTAAATTAATCAGATGGTGCAGATATTCATTAAATACACTGACTGCAACTTTTTTTCCAATGTATGCAGTTTTGGTAAACTTCGATGTTGTGTTTGTTGTTAATGAAAGAAATGTATTTACTCATAGACGTGCGTCCAATGGTTCACTTCAAAACAGAGATAACAGTTTCGCTTACAAAAAAATGGTGTAAAGCGTGTTGCCTTACAAACAAACGCACTCTAAAAGAAAGCTTTATGGTTTTTGTCCTTGTTATTTTACAATTTGCGTACGTGCGGTCCGTTTCAGAATCAACTAGTTTAAGTAAATAAAAGTTTAATGCCTCATTTTATAACCAAAACGAGAAAATTTGTGTACTTGGCTTAAAGTTTTCAATTGAATGTGCATGCGAGAAGTGAAAAGGACAACTTCAAAGGCGCTTTAGCCTTAGAAGTTTGATGTAATTACATCTACCACTTCTTTTACAATGAAAAAAAAAAAGAAAAAAAAGGGAATAATTCTTTTTATTGTCTCCACTCAACACAAAACGACATTTTTAACATTTTATTTACCAACAAGATCGTTAAATATCAATGAAATTAAAATTCTAAGAGCTTTCTGCAGGTCCACCTGGTAAAATGATGAATTACGAAATCTCGAATCTCATGCCTATATGTTACTTTTTACAAAGTTTAATCATTTTTCTACTTGACCTGAAAACCGTTTTGCAATCAGTACCGCCGTTTTCTATTAAAAAGGTATATTGTGAACCCTACCATCGTGCTTTTTGACAATTTTGACCAAAACACACATGGCGTCCTTGGTTACGGTACCAAAACATCGACTTAACCTTCTCTGTTGTCACTTTTTTCTAAAACATATAAAGTTTTACACGCTTCCAAGTCAATCTCCTTTTGGTTTCAGCTCTACATGAAGTTGAAATTTAGAGACAGTGTTGTTGAAACCAGCCGTTTGTCATTGTTTGCAATCGTGATTCAAGCCAAATTTCACAATGTCAGACCGAAAGCACAAACTCAGAATTCTTGAAAAGAGAAAGTTTTGTGAAAGCAAATACACAGAGAAAGCTAAGACACCTAGATCTACTTTAGTTGAACAAGACACTCAAAATAGAACTGAAGTGAGTGACCTAGAGGCATGCAAAGATATAAAAAATCAAGATAGATCTCCATCTTCAAATTCTGATTCGGTTTCTCACACACCTTTTTTGAGTAGGAGTAAAAACAAGTTAGGCCTATATTTAGATATAGACGATATGGTTTACAATTCAAGTGAATCAGACTGGGAGAATAAATATTATATTGACTATGACAGTTTTGGGAAATACAGTTATTGATATTTTAGTTGCTATTCTAAATTTAAAATGCAAATCAAAACTCAACTTCGATGCCCATTTGCTCAAAGTAGAGCTTCAAGAGGTGTATCGCCAAGGACTTAAAAGTACTCTTCAGTTTGTTTGCCAATCGAAGAATGAAAAAATGTAAACAAAATCTAGATTCTACCTTTTTCAACATGTCCTACCCAAACATAAAGAACCGCATTCTAAATGAGGACTCTGAAAGAATTTTTAACGCGCGGCGAAGGGCAACCATGGCATCCGTGTAGTACCTCAGTGCCAAACAAAGAGTACCAAAAGAATTAAAACAGAACAAAAATACAATGGGGCATATTCCACAGGACATTAATGAGAACTTATACATCATTCAGAGCTTTGCACTTCACTGAAATGGTGTCCGAAAGTAAAAAAAAAAGTTTTCGAAAAATTAAGAAAATTTACAAGACCAAAGAACTATTACGTTGATATTTCACTCAATTTTTCAGATAGACATTCAAACTTGGCCACAATACTGCTAATATATGCGGCTATAGCATGAATTAAAGCTATTGCTTTATCCTTATCACGTTGTTAGTTATAAGCCAAACTATGCCTTAATTTTGTAAAAAAGTTGCACAATTTATCCTTTTTATGAAAAAAATTCTAAAAAATTTAAATTTTGACCTAGACTTTTGGTTATAGTTCATGCCATAGCTATACACATGTAGTTTATTGGGTCCAAAAACTATGGGAATGCTATCCATGGGAATGAAGCAATTTATGTGACAACTTAAAAACATTTTCAGTTTTGAAATTATCTCCCCTTGAAAAAATGATGTAATAGCACCGCACAATGTATAAAAAAATCTTAAAAACTATAATGATCTTAAAGAACTATTTGTCTTTAATAGTGTGTAAAAATTTCATGGTTCTAAGACAAATCGTTTGACAGATATAGCCCTTTTATGATATAAGGATCTTTCAGGGGGCAGCATTTATAAAGCTCTGTCACCAGTTGTGAGATCTTTCTTCCATTAATTCCTCTCTAAGCATGTGAATTATTGTTCTGCAATTTATTTTTGTAGGGTAACCATAATATAAAAAATAGTATAAATAAAAAGAAACAGGTGGCAATTCTGTGAGCAGCTGTACCGAATCCCTGTTTGTTGATTGTCGTTTCCATGTTCAGTAGCATCTTAACTTCTATCAATTAAAAAGTTAGCTTTCAACAACTGTTTCGTTTCGTTTCACTTAAACTATGCATTGTTCAACACATTCTATTCTAATCTTTTGCATCTGGGCAACCAGAACACCGAAGCTACACTGTAGTCTTCAGAATGGATGACAGATGCAAAGCAGCATTACCAGGCACGTGAAAATACAGGTTGTAGCCAAGAATGTGAAGCCTACGACAAACACACACACACATACACACGCACACGTGTACATGCGCAAGCTTAGATGGGCAAAGTTATACGTAAACACCAGGTGGTTTAACGTTTACATTCGTTTGTTTAAAAATACAATGTCACGCGTATCCATATATTTTATACATTTTTATTGCTTTTTGACATTAATTTATGAGTTTATGCCTTTGTATCTCAACACAACACTCAAAAGAATAACGATCTCGTAAAACAATACAATGACATGGACATTGTGTACTCGTGCTCACCAACAATGTTTTCCTAATAAAAACATTGTCAGAATACGTTTTTGGTTATCTTAGACCAATTTTTTCAACAGAAAAAACTATAACAGTTTCAGCTGGTTTATTATTAGAAGAGCGAGCCCTCAACATGTGGCATGGTATTTTTAGAGCTTCGTTGAAAAGGTCAAAGAGATGTTACAGGTGTGTGAATGAAGGTTTTCAGCTTGCAAATACTTCTAGCATTGTTCTATCGGTCATTTCTCGTGTAAACAGAGTCAACTCATTCCAGATAGGTTCTGCTATTATTCGTCTCAGTGGCTCTGGCATCCTGAGAAGGTAGAATCCAGGCTGCAGCCTGCGGTTTTGAACCTCAGTGAATCCGTTGATGAGAAAAGTTGCCTACTCTAATCATTTGTTAGCTGTAGAGCCGCGGCAACCGGTAAACACGTTTTTTACAACATCTAAAGTGTACTCATAACATTCCGACGCGCTAACTACTGAGCATAGCTGCGCCACTGAAATAGATTGATAAATACATATAGATAAAAAGAGAGATAGATAGATCTATAGATAATTAGATATATATAGATAAATAGAGAGTTAGATGGATAGATAGATAGATAAATAGATAGATAAATAGATATATATATAGATAGATAGATAGATAGATAGATAGATAGATAGATAGATAGATAGAAAGATAGATGGATAGCTAGATAGATAGATAGATAGATTGATTGATAGATAGATAGATAGATAGATATATAGATCGATCGATAGGCAGATAGATTGATTGATAGATAGATAGATAGATAGATAGATAGATAGATAGATAGATAGATAGATAGATAGATAGATAGATAGGCAGATAGACAGATGGTTTATGTTTGCTATCATGCTTACTCAAAATTTGTAATCACTGCACCTATATTGAAATGAATATGTATAGAACTTTCCGGTAACGCTTTAATCTCCCAATGATATCACATACGTGACTATGTCTTGTAAGAACTCTTTAGGGCCTTTTTTTACGAATATACGAACTGAAGCAGATAGGAGAGTCTGTTGATATGTAAAGAGCACGACAAGTTGTTAAAGGTGTTTTTTTTTAAGTTCAAGGTGGTTATTCTCAGCCGCGTTACTTTTAAACGATAAACTTAGTTCATATCCTGCGAATCGAAGATATACCCTTGCATACAATGCTTCCAAACCAGGTAAGAGGATCAATAACGTGTGCCCGCAAATCTAACAGTTGCACTAGATCAAATATCATTACTCTCGTTAGCATTTTGTAAATGCTGCATCCGCCTTGAAATTAAGCTAATTCTTTTTCTGCTCCTTCTGCAATCGAGAACGCAAACTAAAATCAGGGGCTTTGATTTTGTTTACACAACCAGTCTTAGCGTGGTTCCCTTTATGTTTAAGGTGTGAGATTTGATTGATTTTCATCTGTTGCTTGATTAGCGCATTCTGCTTTAAATTTTTAGTAAAAGAGAACAATTTTTAGACCGATGCTTTTATGCAATTTGTATTTGCCTCACCGTCTAGCACATGGCATTTTGCATCAAAGTTTGTATCCATGGTTTGTGGAAAGTAAATGTCCATGATTAAACTTAAAATTTATCGATACTTCTACCATATCTCATAGACATACAGTGTACGTAAGGCAAATTTTTTTTTGGCGTGAACATCTTTACAAATTTTAAAGAGAAAAGTTAGGCAATGGATAACTCTAAAGTTCACCCAAACAAAAGCAAACCGAAACAGTGGGATTAGAAAAATATAAAAATCCAAGCAGTGCCATCATAACAGACAGTTTTAATCTGTCCTAACAAGGTTAGCTTTCAATCGATTTACCATTTATCTTCAGAGCATTGTTTGCCATCTTAAAAATACCGAACGAGAGCAAAGCTTTTTTTGTTTTACTTCCACTTAAAAATTTTATGTCGCGGATGATATAATACAGCCTTACCAAACTACCCATCTTCTAAGACTCAGGATCATGAAAAAGAATAAAGTAACAGATCAGCCTTCGAGATGCCAGATAAACTGTTTAACTTTGCCGTCTCCTCTCTCCCCGCCCTCCATCATTCTTTTCTACTATTTTGAGTGAGTCTAGAGAAAGATGAAAAAAAAGCCTCAAATCGGCAACGGAACATTGACAAGGGAGTGCAAATATCACGCTTTCCTACGATTATTTATTCTGTCCCCAAGTAAATGAAGCTCTCTTTGTCTCTATCGACAAACCCGCGCTCTCTGCCTCCCTGGCAGGCATGGGGCAACTCAAGCGTGCTGGTTGCGGGCAATCAGTCAAGCAGAAAAGATTCTGTTGCAACATCTCAGTCTCAAACAGGCGACAACGGCGCACGTGTAGGGAGGCGGCTTCTTCTGCTGATGCTTCCACATTTAATGTTCATCAAAATGTCTGTAATCATGCACCAAACTAAAGTTGATTTTTGAATCGAGTTCAAGGAGTCATAGCAAAAAAAAAGTCGAATTTTTTACAATTCGAGAATAAAAGCTAGTGGGGGGTTTTATTGGTGTTACCCGAAATGAAAACAAACTACGGTTTTAATTTTGGAGAGCTTCGTATTTTTTCAATCTTGAGCATAACAGTGTTTGCTTAGCACTAATAAGTATTTTAAAAGAGTCTGTTTTGCTTTAGCTTTTTACGATTTAATAAGGAAACATAACCTTGGAAACTTGGACTAGGAGAAATTTATAAAAATATAAAGTGGTCTAATTGTCTCAATGTTTAAAGGATCGGAAAAGGGTTAAACAGTTTGCAGCCCTTTTAGCTCTTTCTACGAAAAGTATTATCAACCCATAATTCTTTTTATAATCATCGATATGCACATCATCCTCGTCATAAAAATCTACGTTACTCTTTGCTACCGCTATTTATGTAGCTCTTCTTTTACAATAATTATAACTTTAACATCAACTACTTTACAACGGAGAATGCTGCTAATAAAAATTATAAATATTACTGTTTCTGTTGTTGCTCCTATTACTATAAAAGTATTATATTATACAGTTTTTCTGTGTCTCATTTCTTCATAGATACCAGTATATATGCTCAATATCTCTATAACTTGCTATAACGTGCTATTTTCACTGTCATAAATTCTGAGGACTTCATCATAATTTTCACTTTTTTCAGATAAAGCAAAACAATCTCGTCTTTATTATTTATTTTGATTGCATGAAAAACTCGTTGGTGGGTCGGCAACAAATTATTTTCGGAGATCTTCATCGTCTATCGCCTCTGAATCAGTGGTGTTAATTTGATTTCAAACTGCGACCACAGACCTGAGCCCAAGATTTGTCCAATGCGCTAACAAAATTACAAATGGATTAGTTTCCACTTCGGACCTACTGGCGTGGAACACCCGGAGATATTCGGCCTCATCACACAGAAAGCCTAGTACCAAAGTCGAGAACTTCTTCGCTCCAAACAATACCGTAACTGATAAACACTGAAAAAGTCCCTTACAGCTGTTTCCAAAACTGATGACAAATACTACCTTGGTCACTCCAAAAGTACATTTTACTTTCTTGAAAAGTTTTAGTAATAACTCTTAAGGTTAGAAAAAAAATATTTTAAAATGAGGAAATGTGTATTTTTTTCGAAAATAAAAACCGCAACTTTTATAACCACTTTTGTAATGGAAATATATTAATTCAAACTCAACGTTGTTTACCTTCATGATTACAAGCATGGTGTTGCAAAATACTAATATAACATACATGTTTTGCTCTTATTCCATTTTTCTAAGGAAAATTTGCTGACAGAACAGGCAATTACAAAAAATTAATATTTGTGAAAACTAAATCTATGCTGCATTCATTTCCATAATCATAAACCTATAGTTATTTGAGAGTCTTCATGAATCTGGAGTTTTATAAATTTTCAAAAAACTAAATCAGCTGATTGTACAATGGCTCCCCACGACTCATAGTTCCTATCATCAGAAAAATATTATCTTCACCATTGTAGATCTAATTTTGTCAATGACACGCAAAGCAGTATTAACGCGTAGGTTCTTTTCACATCAAACTCCTTCAGCTAGCAAATCTTTTCGATATTCAATGAAAACAATGATATTCTTTCAACTTACGACTTGCTGATTTTTTTTTTATAAAGTGAGGTGCTTATTTGTTGTAATTTCGAAATAGTTGGAGATATTTCTAATCACATCTTTTTTTTTTTCAAAGCGGATATCGTCCTTGCCAAGATATGGCTGTATGTCCAATAGATTGTTTTACTAAGAAGAAGAATTTGATTGTGTTAAAAGTCTTGATTTGAAGATTTGTTTTGTTTATAACAGTAAGGATTGTAGTTATCAACAGTTTTGTATAAACATCATTTACTTAAGGGGAGAAAGAATGTGTGTAATTTTAAAATATAACAATCATAATTTACCTTGATCATTTTTCTTCAGGAGTTGGTGCTAGTTGCTTTGTAGGTTATATCATACCTGATTTTACAACTTTTAGAAATACCTTATATAGTAAGTCTCAGATGGTGTTCGCTGGGTTCCAAAAAAATGTTTTAGAATTTGTATTTTAAGAAAGATACTCATACAGATAGATAAACAGACAGACAGATAGATAGATAGATAAAT
>BMAT01008477.1:223972-248974 GCA_019649035.1 Elysia marginata | reverse complement strand
ATTTACAAATAACAGTCGGCCTGCTGAGGTTTAAGTGAGATTTTTTTAATGTATATTTTGACAACTACCTTATTTACATGTACTTGCGGTGACTATGACGGTTCACTTACTTTTCATAACGTATAAAATACAATATAAGTGGTGTAATTGAGAGCGTTTAAGTGCTTAGCTTGAAGTTTAGCATTTTGCAGATATGTTTTCTTAAATAGTTTTGTCGTGCATTGTTGCATTGTAATTACATGTGTATGTACCTGTTAAAAACAGTAAAAAAGGAACATGAAAAGGGGACAAAAACCATTTCCAGTTCCCAGTATTTTCGGAAAATCCATGAACTCAGTGAATATTATGTTAATAAATTGTAAAACACTGGACGAAAACTTCTGACAATACTGTACACGAGTTTCAATTATTCAAACAAAATGTCAAATACGGTGAGAAAACGATGAAAAAGTGAAGAGATGGCACTGTGATCGATCACAATTTCAGTAATCGACCAAGGAAAAATAGCTATATTACATTGACACCGTTGCCCGTAAAGGAAGACAGATGGGCTGTAGAAGACCCCAAGCTGCTGAGCGGTCAGTAGAGATGACTTGCCTCTAAGTTAGGTTATCCAAAAGTAAAAAGTTTTTTTGTGGTCATCAACACTGTTCGCTGGAGCTCCGGACTTAGCGGGTCTGGTCTGACTTGGGAAGGTCTGGGGCTTCCTTAGCTTTCACAGGTTTCTTTGTCCTTTTTACCATTTTCTCCTGAAATTTTCTTTATTTCCTTTTTTCTTTACAGCAAAATGGATATCAAAACCGTACACAAAAAATGATAATTGCAATAGGAAACATTTTGTTGGTATAATGACATCTGAATAAAATAAATACTTTACAATTGAAAGAAAGATGGTTTCATAGTTCGATTTCTCGAAGTTTTAATTTTGAAAAGTCTGTTGTCGATGATACATCTAATTTTTGTGGCAATGTTTCCAATGCCCTTCGTTCTTATGTATCTTTTTCATGTTCCTTTTAATTTTTTTTCGTTTCCCTTTTAGTACGCCCTACCGGTATTTGAAATCCGTTTAAAAAATTTAGTTTTTTTAGGTGACGCCCCTTTAATATCTACAGGCGGCATTTTTCATCGATTAAATCTTTAAGCTGCCCCAAAATATCCTGTATGCGCTATCAATTAAGATTCTGTTTTGCTGCCGTATCACTCCCACACAGTATCGTAATGTTGGATTAAAAAGAAGGGGGTGGAGGCAGCAAAATACTCACCCCGTTCTGCAATACGTGTTAACGCGGCGAGAAAAACAAAACAAATGAAAGGTTTGTCTTTAAAACGTTATAAATAAAAGAGCAAACAGTTTGAGGTCATGAAGAATACTATCAGCTTGTTAGTGCATAGTACTTTTTATAAAACTTCGAGATTACACCACTCAAGTTATTGGCTAATTAATTGACACTGAAAATAATTTATTTTATTTCGTGTCTTATTTCAGATTGCCTATATTTGTTGCGTTTCTTGTTTTTCTTTTTCTCCTTAGATTAGTTTTATACCAGATTGCATGCTTTAATCATTCATGGATTTAAAGGTCACAACAATTTGCATGACGAGCATTTCAGGTTGATGAAAGAGTTTCAATTAGTTGTGCAATCGCCATGTAGGTTTTTCTTTTATTGAAATAATTATAGATAATGCTATAACAATTTTAAAGGATTTTACAACTGGACTAGTTGGGAAATACTTGACCTGGTCGAGTAATAGACTAAGCAGTGTCAAAAGTTGCTTTTTTCTTTTCATGTCCTCACGCAACTGCGTATTTAGTTTATAAGTTTAACTTTGAACTCACCGCTTTGCATCTCAATATATTTTCTTTCCTACTCTCAAATCATCTCCCTGTCTATGTCTTCACCCCCAAATAGAACCACTTTTTATTTACCTTTTTCTCTTTCCCATTTGCTTTCCTCCTTTTAAGATTTTGTATTTTTATATATTTTTCTTCTGTTTTTCTCTCCCGTTCTCTTTCGGAGCCACATTTTGACATTCACCCCCCTAATAAATGGAAAAAGGCATCACACACAGAGCCTGAGATGGAAAACAATAATGCAAAACCTAGGCTAGATCTATGTCTCATCTGGACTTAAAGTTTAAATAGTCCTCTAGATTTAGACTTAAAACCTAGATTATCTAGGTAAAATTATAGAGATAAGTTAAATGTTGACAGTCAATATAGACAGTAGATCTAGATCTAATCTAGATTCTTCGAAGAAGTTGGGAAGCGATAGACATTATGCTTATTGTATTTGAGGCATGAATCTTTAGCACACGCTTACACACAGAGAGAACATTAAAAACTTGCATATTCACTTCTGGTAAGATACCCGAAAATTTTGCGGGTTTAAGCAAAGATAATGGAATAAGTTTTAGTATAGGTTAAAACTGACATCCGATTCTCTGAGACTGGTTAGGGGAAAAAAGATCCCTATATAAGAGAAGCCGACCCCACTCAAAGGGTCCTACTAACACTGCCCATTTTGTTCGTCAAATGAAGAAGATAACATAATAAGTCGTTAATAAAAAAAAACATTTAACGATATCAATAAGTTCATTCGATTTTTTAAACAGCCTAGATATCTAGCTCTTGTTTTAGGGAATTACAAAAAGTTGGCGAGAGTGGGGATCGAACCCTTGACTTTCGCACACCTCGACTTTCACATTCGTAACTCGACGCTTCAACCGAATAGGCCAACGGCGCTCTGATGAGTAAGACAGTCTGAAGAAACTCAAGGTAGTTGTGCTGGCTTGTGAGGGAAGATTAGGCTGAAAATAGCTGGGCTTCGAATCTAGAGCTTAGGGGTATTCAGATTTTAAATGTCGAAAAGGACTATTTTACGGTTGAATTTTGATTGCTAAATAACAGTACGGACACATCCACCGCACTTATGTTATTATACCCTTCCAAATTTGAGGTCACAAACCTCGACCTAGATCTAGATCATTCTGCAATCATTTGCCCTGATGTTCTGGATAAGCAGTGCGACGACAGCACTTCACTACAAAGAGAGGCGTTAATTTTTTTCTAAAAGTGAGAAAACTAACAAAACTTATGTCTGTACGAATAGTATCAGGTTCTGCAAAAGATTTTAACAACTCCCCTGTTAGTAAGGGTTCTGCTGCATGGCCCTGGAATGGTGAATTATTCTACCTATGAACATGAAATTAACCTTTTAACCACTCTCCGAAACTGCAGCGTTGCGCAAAATATCTTTGCTTAAAACGAAATGTTTGTCCTCCACACAATATTTTCAAATATAGATTGTGTCTCGACAGACGTACCACACTGTTAAAAACTTGGACGGTTCTTGTTTTTTTTTAAGAGCTTATAAAATTAAAATAATATTTTCCGAGGTTCTGACTCATTAGAGTTTTCTTTATTTTGACTTAAATACATTTTCGGCACTTAATATAAAACCTTTTAATTTACCTCTTTAAAATAAAAATATTTAAGAATAGTAACAAACAGTAAAGGCAAACCACGGCCTTCTGTTTTTCGAGGCCCTTTGTTCAGGTCAATGACTCGTGTGTTGTCATCGGTGTTAATGAAGGCACGTTTAACGTGCTCTGCTCTGAGATCGAAAGGCATATTAGCTGGTCATTAGGACGGGTCAGCTTTTATTCACATCATTATGGTCTGCAGACATATGGTTAAGGGTTTAAATGATGAATGCGTCGTGTGGCGCTTTTCAAAAAGATAAAGGTTTAGATCTAGGCCGTCACACCATCGTGAGTAGATGTTACAAATCTCCATATCTTACAATAAAATTTGAAACGGCCGGCCCGCTCAAATTGAGATCGACTCTGTTCTAACTTTACTAAAAACTCAAGTAAGATACATCATTTGAGCCTAGGTTTAGATCAAAAGAGAAAAAAAATGTCTTTTCTTTTTAACTCGTTCTCTGGCAACATCATAAAAGTCTAAGCCAAAATAAAAGAGTAACTATTAGCCGTTTTTTTACCAAAAACTTCACAGTTTATAAACAAAAAGATCTTCACAGCCTTTTCTATAATATGTATGAAATTCTAGGTACATGGACTGCACTGTAGAACCTGCCGAGCTCGAAAGGTTTATGTTGTTTTTTTAAACTTTGTAAACAAACTCCTTGTAAAACAAATTAACTAGTAAGTTCAGCCCTGATCTATCTGCTCTCTCTCTCTCTCTCTCTCTCTCTCTATCTATCTATCTCTCTGTCTCTCTTTCTCTCTCTCTTTCTTACTCGTTTTCTTTAGCACCTTTATACCTTCAAACTATACCTTATTGCCTCCAATATTCTAAAACTTTTATCAGCATTTAAAATAACGATTCAGTGATAAATATTTGATAAATATATCTATTCATAAGATATCTAGTAAACATCAAATCGCCGTCAAACTAACTTTATAAATTGCGCACATCAAATTTTTAGTTTTAGGCTGGTTCACATTTATGTCCAATTTTAGCCAATTGAATTGCTTTCCCTTATGTCGGTAATAATAAAAAGATTTTAGCACAGCCAGTCAGTCTGGTGAATATGTAAACATTTATAACTCAAAAAATGATCCTAAAAAGAGTAGCATAGTGTAGATCATGTAGTGCTAAATCAAACACAACAACTCTTTTGATAAATCCTAAAGGTTCATTCCCTGTAGAAATTGAACGCTCACAAATTTTGTTCCTATAAAAATGTCCTTGACAGATTATTGAAAATTTAGAGACCTTTTTTAGTGACAAGGGTTAGAAAACTCTAATATGATTTTGACTTTTTAATGCTCATTAACAAGGGAAAACAGACATACGTTTTATGAACTGTGATAAAAACCTTCCAAAAGCAGAACTTTCTGAAAAAAATCGTCCGTCCTTCTTACCTACCAGATCACTCCTTCCTAGTGTTTAGACAGTTGTGCCCACCGTAACACCACATTAATAAACACATGGTCGTCATTACAGGCTGCTTATAAAAAAAATCAGTTGCTGAAAGAAGGCTCGGTGAAAAATAGTGTCAATCTTTTAACCTCGATCTGTAGGTAACATTGGAGTTTAAAATAATGCCAGATAAATATAGCGTAGCTCTCCACGCGTCTTTTTTCCAATTCATTTTTAAAATAATTTGCGTATATTTTGATTGGTCCAAAGAAATTTGAGGTTTTACGTCATTCAGGTTTTCGTCAATAAATAAAAAAGTCCAAGTCAATCTACCGCTTAGACAACAGCGCCAATACCTTTAGGGTTCATCATGGATGTAGGGATTATGTTTCTATTTTCTTGACACTGCAAAGAATAAGAGAACACTTTTCTGACGTTTTAGGAAAACAAATAATTTAGCCCTGATACTTTCAATACCACAAAAACTTACAGCCTTATGTTTTTGTTAAAACTGCGAATGGTAGCGGAGCTTGGCTAGTTTGTTCGTCACACATCAAACTCTTCCTATTCGTAATTTTCTTTTTTTTTTCTTTTTGCGTTTTGTAAATGTACGTTTTCGTTCAGATGAAGTCGAACTTAGCCAATTCTTTCTCTTGTTCTAAAAAAGAAACCAATCTTTCTGTCACTTCACCGCTGTCAATCGCTCTAACCATTTCATTTAACCTCATCTTTGCCACTGTTTTTCACAATATAACCATTCAATCTCTTGGGATGTAAAAATGAACACTTTGTTTCTATGTTTTCCTGTACATGTGATAATAGATACCATAGAACTGTGAGGTTTTTGGGCAAGTTTCTTAGGTCGGCGAACCCTATGCAATAACTTTGATTTCTTTTTTATGTTTTTGAGACAGCCAATTCTTCTTGAAAAATTATGCTTCTTTTTTTTCCACGGATGTCTTTTTTTTACTTTTTGTCTCAGAACTAGGGCGTATTCTAACTGGTTTTTCTCCCGTTAAACTAATGTACGAACTGACTATTTTGGTTTCACAGACTACAAGTGCTCATACTAGCGAGTACAGAGAAAAGAGTTTAAAAGGTCAATCATCTAACTACGAAGATTTATTGCGTGTTTATATCAGTATCTTTGCCCCATGGGCGAAGGTGTACTTAACAAAAATCGATGTACATCTAGTTGAAGTGATGAAACTAACATCGATGCCAACCTAAGCTCTGGTGTCTGCGGGAACACTCTTTAATCAGGATTAACTTAAATCCCTTATCATATTGGCAGCTTTCGGCACTGCTAAAGAGAATACCAGAGGTCTCTATAGATTGTAAGTGTTATGATATTTTTATTAAGCATGAAAACGATGATAACAGTATATATCACAGCAGACGTAAGTTTATTAAATTGCAGTTTAGTGCGTCTCAATAGACCAGTAGACTTTTCTCTTACACAAAGTGTCATAGTCATTCACCACCAAGTAATTTATGGCAAAAATGACCTCCATTACTTGCCAAAATAGCAAAAGAAATTCCCTAGTTGCCCTTTAGGTGTAAACGATTTCGGAAGTAAAAGAGCCGCCAATAAGATTTGAGTCGGGTGAATGGCCGCCTTTTGGCCACAGACCGACATCCTTTGTGGAGGGAAATAAGAGAAATACAATCGTTGTCTCCGTAGGCAATTCAGTCGGTAATAGGCCTATATTTATTTTTAGCGTCAGTAATATTTTCTTCTCGTTTTTTTTCTTCGTTGGCTTCGGATGTCTTTTATTGTCTCCTATTGACCTGAGTCGTTGATTTTTGGTCCATGATATAGGCTTCGATAGGAAGTAATGTACAAGAGAAAAAATTATATGCACGTAGCAGTTGGGCTCTAAATTTTAACATATAATAGCTTTTAGTAACTGAATAGGTTATGCTTTTTCTGCTGTGTATTGATCAAGCTTAAAATGGAATTCTGTTCAACAGAAAGTTTTTTATTTTATTTGAAAAAATTTTAATTTTCAAAAAAAAACCCAAAAACATAGAGATTGCACGGGAAGCTTTGATAATAGATCTACTGTATTTTGGGGTTCATGGCACTAAAAGATTAGTCAAACGGAATTTTTTCGTCTAAACATGAAGAAAAACTAGTCTAGACAAAAAAAGCCTTGATGCTTCGAGCTAAATTGGACGTTGCTTCTCTTGGTAAATGCAGCGGGACAAAAAATATCATTTTTACTTTCAAAACAGTATAAAATAATGCAGCCTTGCAAACGGTATTTTTGTTTGGCGCCGATAACTACTTTGAATAAAATAGAATGGAACGATTAACTAGATGGAGACCATTTGTAAAGAAAATACTCTTCGCATGTTGATTTAAATATATTATGATGGATTAAGTACATTTTGCTCTGCATATGTGAAAAAGAATACGCATACATATGAAAACAGAAATGGAGATACTTATATAACTTGATAAAATATTGTTTCTCGGTTTCCTCTATATACACAGGATAAAACGTTATTTCAAGAAATGCATGTACATAGAGAGTGCAGATAGAAAGGCAAAAAAACTGGTAAAATATGGTGCATGAAATGGAATTTCATTCAACACTAACAGGATGTTTTTGAGTCGCAGAATTTCAAATTTTGTTTCCTATCAAAGAGGCCCTATAAACTTTGAGATTTCTTCTGTCACCAAAAAAATTGAGACACAGGACTTTAAGATAAGCCATCTTTAAAGAAGAAACGTTTGAGGTTTTATGGAGTTCTCATTAGGTTCGGCTGTCAGGGGTGAGTGGCGTGGCTGCACCGGCTGATCTTGTCATGAGACGGTCGTCAGGCGAGGCCAAAGTGGTCGACAGGCCGATGCTTTCTGTCTGAGCACAGTCAGGGGACGAGCGGCATTGGTCAGGATAGACACCAACAGACCTTTTCAATCTACCTTAAAGTAGAAAGTGGAGAGATTCTCTATTTCTTTTTAACTTTCAGTGCTTTATCTTTATGTGACGTGTTGCGTCTATTGATACCAATAGAGGCGACCAAGTGAATACAGAGAACTTTTTTTATTTCTTTTGATTTTTACGGAAAAGGGCAAATTTTATCTATAAACAATTAGTCAAGCTAAGAAAAGAATTCAAAATATGAATGATACTGCAACTAACACTAAAACTATCAGCCTTTTAACAACAACAACAGTTACTACTTCTTACAAAACTACTACGATAATAATTACTAACTACAAATACCTGAACTATCTTTTCTTCTGTTCTTAATATTCCCACCACTGTTCTTACTCTCACCTTTTTGAAACAAAAACTTATATAAATGTCGATAAGAAGGTTGGTTGTTTGGTTATTTGAATTTTAACGTCTCTTTTCAACTACAAGGTTATATCAGAGACGGCACTTGGTAAAATTGAAAGCGTGCTGCCATACTGTAATGTACGGAGCGCTGCGTACACCACACCCAGTCACATTATCCTGACACCGGGCCGACCAGACTTAGCACTAAATCCATAATGCCAGACACCAGGCGGATCAGCTACTAATACCAATTTTAAAGTCCTTGGTTTGACTAGGCCGGGGAACGAACCCGTACCTCCCGATCTCTGAGCGAGTGTCTTTACCGCTAGGCCACAGAGCCGGTGAAGGAGGAGGAGGAGAAGAAGAAGAAGAAGAATATTACATTGGCATATAGCAGTCTTGTAAACAATATAAATAAATGGCCTGAGAGAATAACTTGACCAATCATTGCTTATTTCAGACACTATTTATTCATTATATTCCAAACTAAGGAAACAGGATAAGTCAAAATTTACCAGATGAAAGACAAACTCAGTCAGAAGCATATGTATTGTTTATGATTAATTTCCGAAACGCAATAATATCGCTACACGTAGGAATAGCATCGAGGCGCAAATGAGAAAAATAAAAAAGAGTATATGACTAAACCTGCCAAATTGATGTTACTGGCATGCAGTGCCCAAACCCTGCTTTTCAAAATCCTTTCTTATCCTTCACAATGATCGATGACTTTTGGGCTGCGTTTATTTATGATGGGGGCAAAGCTTTGGTCCACAGAACAATCCAGCTAGTTACCTAGGCCAACTTGTGGCAGCAGGCTTCTGGAAACATGGATGGCTGGGCTAGCTGTAGAAAGAAAGGAGACCTACTAATTTGGCGGTTGTCCAGTCTCCTCCCACATAGAGAGAGGTCCGCGCTGTGTGGGGCCTGGGAGTGTAAGGCGTACTACCATGGTGCTTCTTCATCTTGCCCACGCTATAGCAATGTGCGAAGTTGATCACGAATGTTCGGTCTTTAGGCCCTCCGTGTATACGAGTGCGTATTTTTTTCGCAATTAAACTCACGACTCAACATAAAATATACCTAGAGCTTATGCGCATTTGTCATTATCAAACACTTGTGTACGTATAAGCTCTAGGTGGTTTTGGTTTCGTAATGTATAAATTACGATCAGGTGAAAAAAAGAGCGTGGAAGTATTTTTTCTGAATATTCTAATTTTATACTGTTTGGTCATAGGTTATGCAAATGTGGCACAAGTTTCCTATACCGCGAATAAAACTCTTGACTTATTAATGTTTATGCTTAAGATGCTTTTACGCATATTATTTCACCGGTCTACGGCAAAATGAATAATTTCAGATACTGGTAAAATGAATAATTCCAGATACTGGAATTTTATAACAGTGTCATTTGGGTGCAAAGAGTTCCGGAAATTAATTTGGCAACCACACCCTTTCAATCAGTCTTCTTTCTCTGCATTAAAGTATTTCATGGTTGGAGTTATATTAAGCCTCAAATTGATTCTTGGTATTCGAATCGTTGAAAAGCTTTTAATTACGCCTGACTGTAGTACTTTTTTCACAGACCAACATTTCTCACGTAGAAACAGAGGGGCAATCAACCTAGCAAAATAAAAAAAAATGTGTCTTCCTTTCGTGGCGATGAAATAATGGCGATCGATGGAGTTTTGGTCACTTTGCGTAAAGCCCCTTTGTTAAGAGGACAAGTGATGCTAAGATGATGACTAACTTAGTTAATCATCTTTAACGTCATTGGAATGGAAATAAATTATCACCCACATAATAGGATGTGCGTCATAGGACCACGACAACGTGATCGTTAATTCGATGATTTGTTTTGTTTTTTCCTTTTTTATGTTTTTTTATGAGAGTGAATAACATTAATGTGAAAAATAATTACATCGTTTGAAACAGAGTCTCATTATTTTATACCAGACTTAACTTTTTGTTCTTTGTCTTCTTTTTTTTTTAATTTTTGGAAATAGCAGTGTGATAAAACTGCTGGTAATTTTCATTAATTCGTTCATTAGTTGATAAGCATGAAGGAAAAAAAATTAAGCGGGCTGCTTTTTCGCACATCTGAACTTTTCAATGCACTATCTAGTGGATGGGTTATGTTTTATTTATTTTTATTGAAAGATCGTTAAGGGGTTAAAGCAATACACCACTGTAATCTTGCATTTTTTAGGATTTTTTCCTGGTTACGTCTACCTCAAATGAATTTTTTTAAAATTTACACTGCAAACATTTCAAATGTTTCTGTAAGTTACTTAATAATGTTGCCAGATACAATCCATCATGACCTAGTATGAGATATCCTAATACTAAAATTGTTTATTCAAGAGTCTGGTTATCTGCCTGATACGACTACATTTGATTATGTAACAGGCCCAGCTACGAAAACATATAACATAACTGCGGGTATTCAATAAAACGTTTCCTAATTTTGAACATCCCACTGAAAAGTGCGGATATTACCTGAAAAGATGCAAGGATGTTGACGGTATCGTCTAATATTGACTCAAACATATCTAGTCTGTGCCAAAATTTTCAAAAGAAAAAGTTTTGATTTCCAAAAATGATTACGTTTCTACTCTATTATTCGGGTATAATATGATTTCAACCTAAAACAGCCCTTTGCCTCGCTGAGATTTTGAAATGCATGGCTCTCTTTAATGCACTAAGGTAATATCGTTGGATGTTAAAAATTATCAGAAAACTCTTTCCATGTCGCCGTTTATGGGAATACTTCCAGTATCTTAAGTTAACTTCAATTGGCATATCTAAAAGAGTAATACTGTTTATCTTTTGCGATTGTCGTTTCATAATTCTCATCTTAAGTTTCTTCCAATCCCCTCTCTCACAGTTGTCTTCCCTGCTACTCCGTTTTTAGCCATTTTCCCAGTATGTTAGCATCAATGACATTTTAAGGCAGGCTTACTTCGCATGTTTCTTCGAACCTAAGTTTTGGCCTTTTCCCCTTGTTTACTGGACAGCATCTAGGGTTGGCTGTTACTTCTTCAGTTTCAATACTGTGTATAAGAGTTACATTTGTAATTCAATTCAATGGAACTTCAGTCAGTCAATATGATTATAGTTGCACGTGTAAGTAAATATCAATGCAAACAGTTAAATTAAAAAAGTACAGGACAAAACAATTATAAAGTCAAGGGAAACGAAACATCAACTCTCTCTCTCTTTCTCTCTCTCTCTCTCTTTCTCTCTCTCTCTCTCTCTCTTTCTCTCTCTCTATCTCTATCTCTCTCTATCTCTATCTCTCTCTATCTCTCTCCACGCCCTTCTCTATATCTATCTCTCTATCTCCTTTAACCAAATACTTCAGATTAATGCCAACTTATCTGCTTTTCACAACCCAACTACTTTTCCGACTAAATGGTTTCTTGCTTCATGTGATTTATTCTAAACAAAACCAAACAGTTGTTACGTTAAGTAAGAAAGTTTTAATGATGAAAATCCAAAAGTTATGTTCACAAATTACGAAAATAAAATAACTTTTTTTCCAACAAGCTCAGTTAATGCAATCTGTTAAGCCTAATTCTATTATGATGTTCAATGGCTTGTGGGGAAAGCTATGCTTATATCTTTTACTTTTAAGGTACCTGCAAATTTCACGTGATTAAGCAAAGACTATGGAATTGGTTTAAGTAGAAGTAAAAATTGACATCCGGTTGTTTGAGACTGATTGTGGAAAAAAACTATCCTTACGGGCCCATATGAGAGTAGCCAATCCCACTCAAAGGGTCCTACACTGCCCATGTTGTTTTTCTAAATAAAGAAAGTAGCATGATAAGTCTTTAATTTACAGGTACAGTAAACAGTACATTCGATTACAAAAATATAAAAACCTTAGCACTTATTTTGGAGAATTGAAAAAAAAGTTGAAGAGCGTGGGGGGTCGAACCTTTACCTTTGCACACCTCGACTTTCACATTACCAGCATGACACTGAAATCATTACACCAACGGCCCATCTGATGGTGTAAACACTTAACAATCTGGCGGAAGTAATGGCTGTTGTGACTGGCTTGTGAGGGAAGATAAGACTGAAAATGGCTAGTCTTCGATCCTAGAGCGTATTTAGATTTTAGATGTCGAAAAGGACCTTCCCAGATTGAATTTTGATTGCTAAACAATAGCATGGACTCATCCACCACAGTTAATTTGAGGTCACAAACCTGGACCTAGATCTAGGTCTAGATCGTTTTTGAGATCATCTGCCCCGGCGTTCTGGCTAAGCAGTGAGACGACAGCGCTTTACAACAAAGAGAGGCGTTAATGTGTAAAAAACAATAAAAACTACGAAAATCTATTTGCTTACGAATTACCAACAACAATTCTAGACTTTGGTGCATGTCCCTGGAATAGTGAATTATACTACCTATCACCATAAAATTGGCCCTTTTTAAAATCTCTCTGAATTTGCAGCATTTTGCAAAGAAATGTAGGCTTCAAACGAAAGAATTGTCTCCCACACACTATACTTTATAAAGATTTTCCTTCAATGTGCTTCTTCGTTTGGGATAAAACTAGCTTAAATTTTTTTTGTTTGAATTGACATTCCATCTTCATACAATGTAACGACAATGTTTTCACAGCTTTGTGCATTGTTATCAACTGAATTTGACTCTTAATATCCTTCTTTGCCTTTATATCAAACCCCACGACAATTTATTAGTTTACAATGCCCTTTACTCCAACTCTGTAAAAATAACTGATTGACTAATGTCATTTGTTTGATTTAGGTTTCCCCATAGAATACATAATCTTTCTAGCCGTTTCGTATATGGTATTACTACTTGGTGGTTTAAACAAGACTGCCCAGTACTTAACTTTGACCAGTCCTAAAAGCAATGGGATGGTGGGGGGTGGACCCTCGCCCCTTGTCAAGTCAGCAGCAAGTTCTTGTGTTCCTGATACATTTTGTTTTAAAACATTTTCATAACACCATGTTGAGTCCAATTTTCTACTCAAGGTGGGATTTTTCGCCTTTACTACGGCGGCCAAAGCCTGACTACGAATATAGATTTCACAGTCTGACTGTAGGTCGCAGTAAAGGTGTGATTCTACTCCAGAAAATTTTTCTAGGTAATGCTTTCTAATAAATCAGTAACAATAGTGTCCTCGCTAATTAGTTTTTACTAAAAGAGACCCTGATAATTCAGCTCTACAGTTATAAGTAAAAGTTGATGAAAGTTTAGTTGGTAGTTGCTGTCTATGTTAAGAACGGTTATAGATTCTAGTCTGATATAAAATACCATTTTTTTTAAATCAACAAAGGCTACGATAATTGAGTTGTTACAGCTGAGAACTATGATATCAACTACTTCAAACGCATGCAATAAAAGCTGTTGCTTTGATTTTGTTGCATAGATACAGAGACTGCAGAGTGAAAAAAGAGAGCTGTCCCATGAAAAGGAAGACTAGATAGGTCACTGCATTTATCTGAACTTACGATTTTGTATTTTATATTTTTTCTTATTATTATTAGCTTGCCCCGGACACCCTGTGCTATCCATGGTCTGTCTAATGCATAACCCATTGCTGGAGAAGTCAACCCAACTGTGAGGGTTGTGTTGGTATTGAGTGGCTGACAGTGATATCTGGAGGGTCCTATGACGCTGTTCACATTTTAATAACTCAATTCCTTGACAGTCCAGCTCTTCGCTCTCGGCCCAGATCCGCTGTTTATTAGCAAAGAAATAAATACAACCTTTGAAGAAAAGGTAGAAAAAACTATTCAGTTTGTTTTTTTATAGGATACTCTCTTTATGTACTTCCAAGGAACAGATGTTTGCTCTTCCAAGCGGTTACGAATTTTTCTGCAACGAACCCGTAGCTTCATGGTTTAGAAGGCGTTATGCCTTAAAGTAGCTCTTTCTCCGGTAGACCTACACCTGTTTGAGTTCCGTTTGCTGTTTCCTTTGTTTTGGAAGGCGTGTAACAGCATTGTTCACGCACCGCAGTTCCGTGGCTGCCACCCTTTTAAGTCTAGACAATCGCCATCTTGAGCTGGTCTCAGCTTGGCAGACCACGCAGGCCAGGCAGGTGCGTTACTCATACTGTACATTTCTTTCACTACCTTCTTGACCTCCCTCACTGCACAGTGCACATGCATTGAGCTGTTTCGCTCGCTTATTAGCCGATATGAAACAAAAATTCGATAAGTTTTTTTAATGTACAATGATTTCCTTAAAAATGCAACTCAAAGAAATGAAACTAGGGTCTACTTAGGTGGTAATGGGTTTATTAGGTCCATTTATTTAATGGGAATGATAAAACCAAATAAAAACAAATAGCTCCAGGCCTTAGAGAGACATTCCTCCAATATCATTAAGTTTTATGGGTGATAAACTTAGCCTAGACATTTTGCTCAAGACTGCGATACTAGCAGCGTATAGAGATGAAGGATGACTAATTTATTGTAAAGTATAAAACGCCAATAACTTTATAGGCTAGTAAACCTGGTCGATACTCAATCCATTATTATGTTTGTTTCTACCTAACTGTCTATGAAAAACGTGTTAAACATTTCCACGCATCTTTTATATCCATGTACTTGCGTAAGAATCTAGTTTAAGTACAAATTATATGTATAAATATATATATATTTAACGTGTTATTGTGTGTTTTGTTGCCATTGCGGCATTTCTTTAGGCGACTTTTTTTTCTTGTTAAACGGTCTACTTCCTTTTATGTGCCGTTGTTACGGTGAAGTTTGCGTTTACATGTAGCAGTTTCCACGGCTCCACGCATGTCGAGATGGATTATTTTTTATCTGTTCTAAGTTTTGTATTTTGCAAGTTGTATAGTATTTTTCTGTTACAGGGGGGGCCAAAAAATGTCAGGCTTTTATTCCGCCCCTGATTGTAACATCTCAAACACAATAAGCTAACGCAAACTTTAAAACTTTCTCGATGTTTTCGCAAAAAGTATTAATTCTCTATTTATGCTAGTGGGCAAAAAACAGCTGTTGCCTTTGGCTAAGCTTTTAGAAAATGTTTTAAAATATTTTTTCTTCAAAACAACAAGCGCGTTCCTAATTCTTTGCCGTTCAAATAGGTCCAAAAGCTTTGACAGCCGACTGCAGAACCATGATACATGTATGTATTTATATCGGTTCAGTTTCTTGAGAGCTACTGCTCTGGGCATAATCAGTCTTGTATCAGTGGACTGTATGAACCCTCTTCAGTCCTTGATAGGTCCTAGCCGCTCAGCCTGGCCTGGGGCCGAGTGGGGGGATCCGCTGACTTCAGGTACACAGAGATCTAGATCTTGATTTACGTATGTTGTGTCCGACTTGCACCAGCTGTTATGAAAAAGCTTTCTTGCTACCAAGGACATTTACAACTTCGTTCTTCTTCTAGATCTAGTCTACTAACTAGTCTACTGATGAAAAGTTTTCAAGCGACGGTCTGGGCGCGTATATAGAGAGTGAGCAAAAACAACCAGACTAGTTACAACAGCGTGCCAGCCGAGAGTAGCTAGGGAGCATTGTTTAGACACAGGGAGTGACCCCTGATCTCACGATGAAGATAACATACTTTTCCTGGACGTCAAAAAGTTGATTGTTTTTTAAACATCTCTAAACCAGGCCCATAAATGCGAGCAAGTGAAAAAAGCGAGAAAGAGAAACACAGGGAGTGATATGAAGTGAGGAAGCAAGAGATATGCTGCTGCTGAAAAAAAGAACTGTAGTTGGAAGTCTCACCATAGTTTTAGGTGAACAGGCAAAAGGTTTTAGGAATCATCAGGTAAAAGCGAGAAAATGGCTTACTAACGGCAAAGCTTGATCGAAAAAAAACAAAACATTTTTTTTTATTAGAATACTTATGGTAGAAGAGCTGGCACCTCAGATTACGTTTCCATAAAAGGCGTGGCTTCGTCAATGGCATAGATATCATGAAAATTATCGCCTTGAGCAGATCATGTTTCCCCTGAAGTGCCAGTCTACATTAAAATAGTTATAGAAACCCATCATGTACATATCTCTAATTTCTAAACCTTTGTAGCCTGGCATGACTTTCATCTCCATGGAGACGCAGCGGAAATTTTGGTCTTCCTCGAAGATTAATTATTATTTTTTCAATTAGTATGTGACTATGTTTACAAGTTTTTGTTGATGGAAAATTTTCCTTGAAATACTGTAGTTGTTGGTGTTGGTTTTCAACCTAACACACTTTGTAACGAACATTAATAAAAAAAATTGGTAGAAATGAAAACAAATAATACTCTTGCAATGAGTGCGTTAGAAATTTGAGTTCATGAAAATAGTTGCTGAACAGTTCTATTTTTTTCTACTTTTGAAGTTCCTGAAATGAAAGACGAAAACAAAAAGTCTTTTCGTGAATCAAATCTTATCCATATTTTGAAGAGCGGTTTTCCAAAACAGTGTCTTATTTTTTTTTTGGTTTAAGAGAAAATTTTTAAAAATTGTATTCCTGTTTGTCTTTGTTAAAAAACACATGATTTTACGTCCTATAGCGACCTTTTTTCCAAGTTTAGAGTATTCGTGTTTGAATCAATACCAGGAATCAGGTAGGAGAGATAATTCTGATTTCCACGAGAGTGCAAATACTGTTTTGGAAAACCGTTCTTCAATTCATCTTTTTTAATTATTGCTCCATAGCCTGAGTTGCAATCGAAGGAAGTTTACTCTCGATCGATTCTGACAGAGTTTTTGTCGTAAATTATAAATCAAATCCTAACAAGTGTACTTATTGAATTTTCAGGCGGGAAGAGGGAGGTCTGAACTTCCTTTTGTTATCAATCGTATTTAAGTTACTCAATTTGAAACAAACTCTTCAAACTTATGATACAAATGAAAAGTAAATTTATACCCTTAACTGAAGGTGATCTTGTTGCTCCGGAGACCAGGTGACTTTGATCTGCGAGTAACAGAGAAACTTGACTAAGAGTATTGTATGACACAAACCAGGAAAACTATTACATTCTTTTTTATTCTGTTTTTTTTCCTCATTACACTTTTTTCACGAATGCCAAGGTAAAGAAACCTTTGAATAAAAATTACAAAATAGTAAGTTGATAGTCGAAACTTTCGGTGATCCTGTTGCAAAGTTCAAAGACTTTTCTCTTTATTTCTTTTTATACTTTCTAGCTCCCCGATTCACTCCATTTTTCCTTTACATTCCTTGCATTCTCATTTCAATATTACCTATTGTTCTCTGGTCTGACTTCCCTGTCTGTCTCTCTGTCTGTCTGTCTCTCCTTTTATCTATCTATCTATATATCTATCTATCTATGGGATTACCTTGCTTCCTGATCTTGTTGTTAAACGCGCGTGTTTGGTTCTCAATTGCACTCTTTAGTAGACAATTTATTGGAAGGCTCGATCTGAAGGAATTTGCTTAGAAGGTGGCGTATGTTGTGTACACAAAAGGTGAGGATTTTCTCACAGTGGTTGAAAACCGTTAATCCCACATTATACGCTCCAACCATGTTGAGCTCTTTACAATTGTGTATAAATTACTAATATATCCATCCACCTATTTATTCCTTACAGAGTACATGGTTTAAAAGTGGTTAAAAAAAGCTCAACTCATAAAAAAAGAGTTTATAGAAATATTAATAAGGACTTGGAAGGCCTATCTTACGACAGGTCTGCTTTAAGCTTGTTGTCTTCTTCTATTTATCTGTCTATCTATTGATCCATCTGTCTGTCAGTCGGTCTGTCTGCCTATCTATTTATCTTCCAATCTATTTAACTACTTATCAATCTATTAACCTCCCCTATCTCTCTCTCCCTTTCCCCTTTCCATCTCTTTTTAAAATTATCTTTATCTCTTTACTCCTTCCATATCACTGTGTCTTTTTTACATTAGGTGTTGACTTTATAGCTGTCTCTCACATCTTTAAGCTATGGTCTACCAAAAGAGTTGCCAGAGTTATCCTAAAAGAGATCGGTTTTCTTGAGTTGTACTGTTTTACTGTGGGGGCTATTTATAAAGTCACATTTAGCTATTAGGTCAACAAATTGAGAACTCAAGTCATGAAAAGTAGAAAAAGGATATCTCAGATCGCACCTAAATAATTTAGGTGCCAACATAATTATTTGGCTATACGAGAAGAACCGGTGTCATGTGTCAAGATGAGACAGGAAATCTGCTATGAGTTTATCTCATTGTGATTGCCGGTGTATGTAAGCTAAAAAAAGCCCTTAAAACAGCAACATCTTAGTTCTTTTTAATGTCTATTTCCTGTTGGCTGTGCGCAGTGTTAATTCGACGCAAGACTAATTTTTTTGTAAATGTGAAAAAAGCTAAAACCACAGATGCTAAATAAATGTAGCCATAATCTTAAAGTAAACTTGTAGGTAGCATACTCAGTTGGACTAACTCAATGAAAACTTTGGTATAAAGAAAAATGTATCTCTTCATTTTTTCTTTTCTTTATTCAATTTTATTGTACTTTTTGCAACGTTTGTAAATTTATTTTTGTTTTCATGATATTGTGCTGCCTACCCCTTCATAATGACTTGTATTTCTAATTGAATTTTACATGTATAATTAATCAACTACAAGCGGAACGCATAATATTAATATACAATAGCACTTCTAAAAACTTTTATTTTGTGCCGGATTCAATATGGCTAGGAGCACCTTAGTTTTCTTTTTCTGCTTAAACCCTAAAAGCACAGCCTACAGTCTACACAAGAGAACATGTTAGAATGCAAATTGGTAGAAAAGCGAAGGATATCTTGTCCTCGCTCGCAAAACCCACGAGGGATCGATGCTTTTTTTACCCGACGTATTTATTATAGGAGGCTGGCCGTGCAGTCCAGCCAAAACAATCTGGTGGTTAGTTAGTGAGCGTTCTCCTGCTGGCAAACAGATTCCTAGTGCAAGAGAGAAAGTTGCAGATAGGAGAGGAGGAAGAGATGGTGAGGGAATAGCAACAAGACCTTGCCTATATAGTATTACTGCCAAAAATAGCGCACCAAGATGTGGATGGATAGGCATTGGCAGCGATTTGTAACTGATGTCAAGAAATAAAGGAACCCATTCGAAAGCGATCAGTTTTGTTCTTCTCTCCATGCCATGTGTTTAAATTTTCTAATCTCTGAAATGTCTCTGCTAATTCTAATAGTAACATCCCTGACTATATTTCCACTGTCTCATAGATTAAAGTTAAACTTTTGATTTGACAATAAAAGGAGTGAATATTTGAGCCTTTCCACGGAATCATTTAAATCTTATTTTTTATATAATCATTTATGTATTTGTAATGTTTAAAGTCAGGATATTATGTGACAAACATCTTTCAAGTTTGATACCTTTATCTCATTTTAATCATGATGTTTTTGACAATACAGTTTCTCACGATACGTTTCTAAAACGGGGTAACCCAAACTTCTCCATGAAGAATTCAAGCTTTGACTGTTTGTTTATTGTGTTTCTTTTGTTTCGTTTTGTAGTTTTTATTCTCGGTTTCTTTTAAGGTTTAGGTCTATCATTATCAATCATTATTTTTTAAGTAAGGAAACTGGTCGTCTTTCTAACAAAAAAATGTTTTCTTCATAATGCACAGCGCCTGACAGGTGTTGGAAATAGTTATTACGTTTTGCTTGTTAACGCGTAATTATTGGCAGTACAATAGGGAAAAAATAATGGTTGTTTTAGAGCTCACCTAAGTTGTCATGGTATTGACTATTTGTTGAGGAATGTTTTAATCATAGAATTTGTCACGATCGCCGACAAATGTTAAGCTTAATTGTGCTGATGGCGTCATAAAAATAGTTTACATCTTCTTGTACATGTAGAGAAAACCATCAAACCAATTGATTCTTCGTGTTAGAATTAACTTCCATGACGCCTTACCATTAACTCCCTGATGAAAATTAATCACCATGGTCTTCAGACAGAGAGACGTGTGGGCAGAAAAGATGTGGGCAACATTAATCATTTCTTACGCCCTTTGCCGGGGAAATTTAATCATGACTGTAAAGATAAGCTCGCCGTCAGGTTGAGCTAGAATGCTCCTTAATTGGTTGGATTTTCTGTTTTGTTCCCCCCAAGCTCTCTGCTGGTCATAACAAGCTATGAACATGTGGCCGTGGATAACACGGGCGACATCAACTGGCTTCTGATAGCACAAGGGCTGGGCGAGGCAAATGGCTTTTGACTTTGTGATGCAGTTTTCACGTTGCAAATGAGTTTTGCAAACAACAGATCTTGACACGATTGACAAAATATGAGGTTACATTGGTCCGTAAGAATTGATTCAGTCAGAGAAAACAATATACATGACAACTTTTATACCCCTATTTCTGAGTTTCAAGAAATTACAACACCATCTGTTCGCGATAGTTTTTGCCTAAAATTGTATGAAACTGTGGAAAGTGAAACATTTGTTGTTTTTTTTTTTTTTACGGGGTACTTTCTTTTAAACAGTGTACTTTGGTCATGCATAGGGAATTTTATTACCATTGTACGGCATGTCAATTTGACTATAATTGTTTTCTTTGTCACGAGTTTTTTAGTCCATAATAATATAATGTTCAATTTTTGTATTATGTAATTACACATTTCAAATACTTGTCATAATTATTAATTTTATGCCTTCAACTTTGACTATTCAAAATTTGTTTTGCCACCTGGTAAATTTGTTACTGTTATTACTATTTTTTTCATTTATTTATTTTCTATTGGTACTATTGTTATTATCTTTATTATTATTAGTATTATTATAATTATTATTATTATTAATATTACTATTATTATATTGTTATTATTACTATTTTATCATTATTATTATTAATATCATTATTATCATTGTTATTATTATTTTATCACTACTTTTATTATTTATGTAATAATAATATTGTTGTTGTTGTTTTTATTCTGATTATTATAGGGCTCCAAAACTATGAGATTATCGAAGTAATACGAATTCATTGGCTAGTAATTCCTGTCCACCTTTTGATGAAATCGCTCACATAATCCAAGATTTTTTTTATTGTTTATAATGAAGTGGTTTTTTAACATTCTGTCATTCTCACAGAATTTTTATGATCCGCGCATATGTTTGTTAAATGTGGATGATTATCTCTTGTCGGCGCTTCTTGTGCGGTTATCTTCAAATTTTATGTACGAGTATTCTCATCAATAAACTTGTGCGGTCGATGGTGCCATGATTGACTGACCAGTGAGCGCCTTCTCTTGCTCTCCCTGCTAATGACGGGGCAAACCATTTCTTGTTTGTTTACATTAGTCGGGCGCCAGGCGGGTTGAGGCTGTTAGCCTTACCAGACAGGTGCGCGTGCTCCGGTACCGGTTACACCTCAGATGCAATCACGATTTACCGATGCTGCCACTTTGCCAGGCTAGTAAACACAAGAGATGCCGTCATCCTTAGTCTGTGTGCCTCGATCAAAGCCAGTGCAAACTACTCAACTACTTACATATCGATACATATTGTATTTATCTAAGAATATTAATAGTTCATGCCGGAAGTAGTTGAACTTTGTTGACTACTTAGAGTGAGAATAGTCGAAACCCGCGTCTTGTAGTCTCTCATTAATATGAAAAGTACATGTAATCGTCTAGAAGGGTCTTTTAGTGTGGCGTTGCAGGGCGTTTTATGGTCTTGGTAAAGTAAATCTATTTAATAAAGGCTGTTTCTTTCAAATTTTGGAACGTTCTCCTAATTACAACCAAACAGGTATCTACTTTTCAGCACAGGATTCTCTTTTTAATATTTACATCAGTGATCAAAGATTTGTGTTAAATTTAATTCTAAAAAAATTCTGTAGCCTTTACTATCTTTACAGACAGTAGTTGATTCATTGTTGAAGTTTGATCACTGTTTTGATATTATTTTTGTGAGTCTGAAAGCAATGCGAAGCGGTGACTAGAAGCTTAGAATTATCTCTAAAAGAGCAGGATTAAACCAGTGTTAAAATATTGTAAAGGAAGTGGCAATTTTACTCGTATCTGCCCTTTTCCCGTTCCGCTGCTAAGTGGCAAAAAATAAACACCCTCAAATTAGCCAACAAAGAGATTTCGCAGAATATGCAAAAGAATTTTGAGCGCTGTAGATAAGCGATGAACCCCCGTCATTTCTAGCGTGAGCAGCACCATCGCTACTCTAGCAAAAAATTCCTTGAAGTCGAGACTAGATCTAGCGCGAACATGATCTGCGCGAACACCCAAGAATAAGGTGCCTGTATAATAACAAGAAAAAAAAACCACCTGGGGCCAATGTCCATATTTCGCACATTTATAGCTGCTATGAACCTGTTCCTCAGGTACTCTCTGTCAAATAAAGATAGTCACGGTGGTAATGAGACGAAGTAAACTTTCACAACAAGTGAAATTTAACAACAGAATTTAGGAAACCTTTGTCTTAACTGTGCACGTTCAAGGTGTAACCCGAAATCCTTGATTTTTTTGTTTAAGAACATTACAATGCATTGACAAAATCAGTGTGGTAGGTTTGTTTTCAAATATAATAATCGCGATTGTGTGTCTTTATATCTGTGGCTATGTCTGAGTTAGAGATTTTTTTAAAAATGCTAAAGTTCAAAATGTTGTTACCTACTCGTTTTCCCTCCACTCTGGTTATTGCGTCTTCTTTTTTTTAGTTCTTTTGTTCTTTATCAATCTATTTTCCTCATCTTTCTCCCTCACCCCTTTATCTCTGTTTCTCTCCTTCTTATGCAACACAGTTTCCTTTCTCTATCTTCTCTTTTCTTTCCTCTCTTCCAAACAAGCATTATGTCTCTTATAATCTTTCGATTGTTTTTAATACATTCCTTTCTTGAAAGCAATAGTTTACATTAGCTTCTTTTTTTTATCTCTTTTTCTTGCTGTGGATTCATTAGCCTATCCAGGTCCGTTTGTGTGCTTCATTATCATAATAACAAGAATATCTGATTTGTTTATTTTTAGCCTTCCTACAATACGGCACAACTTCTATCCGGATCTTGGGAATCTGAACCATGCGACTACCAAGAAAAAAAGATTATTTGAAATGCTGAATATGTAGATATTCAATAGGATAGTCAATTTTTTAAAGTTAATGGAATGTTTGCAGAGGAGAAACAGTATAAACGCCTAAAAAGTAGAAATGAAACGTTTTGAACTCATTATTAAGGGTACAGACAGATTGGTGCTGCTTGCACGCCACTTGAGGGAAGCGGCAAGCAGCGAATACGTTTATTGTTGCGCCCAAACTGCCTCTATAGGGGAGAGGAATGGCAATCAAGCACCTGTAGCGCTACATGTATTTCTTCAGTAGCGCATTCTTCTGGTTTAAATGGAGTCCCAAAGCAGTGTCCAAGCAACGTCCAAGCAGCGCCCACTCGGCCTGCAGTGACTGCCGAAGACAGTACTTCATTGCGAAAGTGGAGCATTAAACAAAACCAAAAAAGAGAGAGAAACAGTGGATATGGTGCAAGCAGTTACAATCATTTGATTCAATACGAAGAAAGTACAGCGCCCTGTAATGACCCCTTATCAGACAACGAAAGCCATATCATAATAACATTGGCGCATATGATTCATAGGGCACTTATAGGGGCCGCCCCTCCCCCCTCACTAAAAACCAGTCAACTCAAAGCGTGGTTACATTTCATAACCCTTTTTCTTTCTAGAGCGGTCTTGCATTGAGAATAAAAGCATTTAATTACGAATACCTGAAGTTATATTTACATCGAATTTATGGAGATGAAAATAATTACATCACTTACACAAAAAGATATCATTTTCATCCCGCTATTATTACCATCACTATAGTTACCCGTTAATTGTTACATATTTTTAACTGTGCACTTCTTAATCAGCATTACCAACCCGTGCTTTATTTGCTATCTTTCTTTCTCTATCTCTCTTTCGCTCCTCTCTTTCTATTTATCAACCTTAATTTAACTTCTATATCAGGAACAAGTTATTTAAAATAGGTGCTACGGGAAAGCATTAGTTTTTAGTCTAAGAAATCATCATATGTCTGTGTGTCCATTTCATTTGCTCTGTTTATTACTTGATGTTGATTTTTAGGATCTATCAGGATGATTTTGGCCTTTTTCAGATGCATGAACTTGAAACTATACTGCTTGTGAGCTATACCAAATTAATCTGTCAATCTAGCTCGTAACCGTATGCTAAACACACCGTTTGTTTTTAAAAGTATACAGGTTTGTGGATAATTACCGTTCTTCAGTTTACATAAACCTACAAGGCAACCGCGCGGAGAGCGTTTGGGTTTACGTAATATCTAAGCTTCATTACATACGCGTTAGCCGATTGCTGACTCGAGTCGTACCTCGCCTGACATTTTGCGGTAATCTCCATTCCTCGTCTAGTTTAGATGCCATTAATCTTTGTTTCATCGGTCACATTAGCCTGTCATTGGCTGGCAATTTCCCAATGTCCCAGTGAGTTTTATTGGCGCTTTCCTCCTGGCGGCTCACAACTTTGTTTACTCGTTCAGGGCATTATCCCTTAGAAAGTTTAGCCCTGAGTACTCCGTTGTTAGAGGCTGGTAGGTCTGCCTAGAGTTGGGAGAAAGGCTTAATGACTGCATCGCGTTACGACACGCACGACTGTGTGCCATGCCTCTGCTTGTACTCTCCATCATATTATTTGTACCTGCTGTTGTTTTTTTTATCTTGTATCTTTAAAGATCTCGTTCGTGTAAAAAAAAAAGCTTAGAAAACATAAAACCATACAAACATTTACCTTCACTTGTTTTTTTTAACTCTGAATATTCAAGCCTGTGAATATCAATGAAAATTCTTCCCAAATTTGCTGATTCTCCCCCCCCC
>BMAT01008477.1:213523-223917 GCA_019649035.1 Elysia marginata | reverse complement strand
TCTCTTTCTCTGTCACCTTCTTAATTCCCATTGATATTTATTTTTTCTACCTTTTTCTCGCCACCTCGTTCTCTCCAGGTTTATAAATACCCTCCCTGCTCCCCTCTCTCTGTGTCTCTGTCTGTCCGTCTGCCTCTCTTGGAGTGTCTCTCACTATTCCTGATGGAGGGTTCTTTTGAGAGTATGTCAATCAAAAACAAATCTAGCAACTGGTCTGCGGGTGCATGTCGCGCTGTTACAAGCGCAGCCCAATACAGCGCATCGATCGTTACCAGTCTCTGTATGTGTGTTTACGAGAGGTGTGAGTTCCGGGGAAAAACAAATAGACCTCTCCTATGTGTAACAACTTGAAAATGGATTCTAAAGTACTGTTTCGTTTTCAAATCAATAACAAGTTTATTTTTACGTTACAAACAAAGAAAAATCTGCCTAAAATTGGAATTAAAAAAAAATACAATTTACATTTAGGGCGAGAAGGGATAGGTCGGAAAATCAAATTGCTATAAACAGAGCAGTACTATAGAAAATGAATGATGGATGGGCCGACCTGGTATGGACGAAGAAGGCGGGTAAAGAACACGTTATAAAACTTTATTACCTGACTTCTTTCGTTTCCGTCGGACTAGTATGGATACATTGAAAGAGGGGTCGCGGGGCGAAACAGTAGGAATTGGCCCTAAGAAACCGTGCTCACGCCCTTCCTTTGGCTGGGATCTCTCTTATTGCTTGTTCCCTGCGTGGTCACATGGAGGTCGGGAAGGCGAAATCTAATAGACTTTCTGCGGACACGATCAGGCATAGAAAACCTCTTTCGTGACCCGCCACAACCAATTGCACTACGCTAAAAGAAAACTTGAGAAAACTAAAGAAAGGTATTCGACATTTTCTATTCATTTCTCTTGTTCATGGATACACCTGATAAAGCTACCTCTTTAGATTTAGACTTTTCAAAAAAGAAAGAAACTGCCTGTTCAGTTTGATACTTATTAAAAAAAACTGCAAAAAAACAAATAGCTCTTAAAAAAGCAATGAGCAAAAAGCGGCAAAGGTCTCATTAAATATCTAGGATTAGAAATGAAAAGAACGGTTGCTTGTAATTTATCAACTTTTTTGAGTATCACATTCGTTAAATTTGCCTTTAATTTTTCGTGTTTTATTACTTTGTCTCTTCTAATTTTTTTCTCAGTTTCTTCGTAAACAGGAAGGGTTTTTTCTATTTGCTAGCGTGTTCTTGAATTCTAAGTGAACTACATGCCCAATTGATCTGATTTTAGTTCCGTAAAATGAAATAGAAAAAAAAATTGTAAAGTTGTCTGTAAGCGCAATGAAACAAAGTTTTTGCCCTTTGTTCCATTAAGTAGGCTGGCAGGAACTATTAAACTATCACCGGTACCTAAATGTGTAAAGGATGCAGAAACTCCACCACTTTATATGAAAACTGGCCAGAATTTCTCTTTTAAGCGACTGGAAACATTGTTGTTTCGATAGACCTAAACCTTGAAAGTAGCTTTTTCCCGTATATATTTGGCCTTTTTTTAGTCTGCATGTGGAGAAGTTTTTTTTTCGGAAGTTTTCTTGAACTGCGAATGGCCGTGTGACCACCCTGTTAAAATGAGCGTTTATTATAATTTGTTCTTCGGGCCTAGGGGCCGGAAAGTATTGATTTCCTCTGGATATGTTCGAGCTTGTCCTCAGGCGTGCAGGAAAACTTTATCAAATAGTTGAATTGATTGTGTCGACTGATGCCGCGCGACCGTTCAGAGCTGAAGCTCCATCGTAATGGTACTGCGCTTCCTCAGAGTTGAGAAAAAAAAACGCTTGTAGCAACGGATCTCTCATGATGGCTTTTTGATGGCTACTTTCAGCTCTGTTGATTTTAATATCTTTGTCCTTCACTGTGAATGGCTTTCATTATTGTTTTTGCTGCCGAGTCAGATATATTCTATGTTATGGTCGGAAAACTGTGTAACTATATTCGATTTTATCGTTGTAAAGAATGTGTGCTGGTTCCAATACTCCGTGTGCTGTCGTCTTAAGACTTTCATCATGGCGTAAGACTAAATAACCTTCTTCAGAGTAAAGAGCGTTTTTATGTAGCGCTTAGTCCACTAAATGCTCTCAGCACTTTACATGGGTTCCCGACAGGCCATTCCCAATCAATAACCTTCTGAACTCAAACAGCAGCAGCTAATGAAGCGCTTCACTCATACTGATAAGATCTTTCACTGCCCATAGCCGGGTACTCGTTTGACCCCTGAGTGCGTTTGTATCTGGTTGTAATTAGCCTGTCTTAGGGACTAAACTGCGACCTGCCGACTGCAGGACTCGAACCCTGGACCTCTCGGTGGGAAAGCTGAGTGTCTACCAGTACACTACGTCGCCTTCTAGCCTTGAATTGAATTTTTTATTTGTGGAAAAAGCCGTTTAATCGTGTTTTCGTTTGTCTTTGTTTCCTGCATCTATGCGACTTTTTTTAATCTAGTTTAGTTAAAGTAGGTACTTAAAGACTGTGAAGTCTTTATACAAGTAATTTTGCACCGGAAATCGATTCATGTAAAATTGAATCAGTGTTTGCAAAGAACAAAAACTTCGTATCATTCATCAGTTTTCATATCCACTCCTTGTTTCGTTTTCAGATCAAAAGAACAACACACTTTCACGTGAAACTTTTTCACATGTTCTAAATGTGAAGTTTATGCCAGTATTTTTCATGAGAATGGGCTCAAGGAATTTGCAATCACTTTTCTATTTACATGGGGGTGTGAGTTTTACAGTGAAAAGCTTACATGAGGAACGAAAAATTGCCCTTGAGCTATTATGCTGCCAACGATGAATTCTGACAAAACGCTTCAGCAATTCCAATTAGCGCGTTTGTCAATGTTCCTTTATTACGAATGAAGCTACAAAGAATCCTAGGTAGATTAACACCCCATTTCGCATTAGCCATGTCAGTGTTGACATTCTAACAAACGATCTAAATGTTTCACCATGTTTGGTCTACTTCAAACCCTTACAAACATGCTGGCATTGTTTCATACTTTTCCATTCTGTCTTTGTTTGGATTTGAAAATAGCATTCTTTTGAGCGAAAAAGTTATGCTACCCATTGAAAAAATTATTTCTTTTCAAGAACATTGCTTTAAATACGTGTAACACTTGATAGATCAATACTGCCTCCTTGAGTTGGTATCGGCCCTTCCAAAGTACCCCATGGTAATTAATCTGTTTCCGTATCTGGAAAAGTTGTGTAAAAAGTTGTCATCATAAGAGACACTTGGTCTGCTCTTTAAGTGTCCTTAGGAGTGCTATAGTTATTATCAAAGAAGCACGATGCGATCACGTGTACATGATGGTAACAACTAAGATCTAAAACAAATTTGAAACTTATTTGGTTCTGGGTTAACTTGAACAATTTTTAAACCCACGTGTTACTAGAATGACTCAGTGTTTATAATTCTTAAGTGGTTTTTGTCAAGACAAGTACACTATAACCAAATCACGTTTTGGCTCGATTGACACATTTACCCCCCTCCCTTATCTCATTCTCTCTCTCTCTCTCTCTCTCTCTCTCTCTCTCTCTCTTTCTTTGACACACGCATGTAGCCATTCTCAAAAACTTTTCATAATTATCACTCTTGTTCACTTTCTCTCACTAAATTTTTTTCTTTTCTAATTTGTCGCTGTCTTAACTATTTTTGTACATTTCCGGCCCTTTATTTCTTTTTCTCTTTCCATTTACCACACTTCTATCTACCTATCTTTGTGTCTGCCTATCTCTATATCTATCTATCTATCTACCTCTCTATCGATCGATCGATCTATGGGTCTGCATGTTTCTCTCTCTGTTTATTCGATCTTCAGGTAAGCATATTTTAAAGTTCGTTTCAAATTAATTCAATGTACATTTCTCACAAAAAGAGAGATTATTGGAAATAAAAAAAACAACGTCTGTTGCTATGGTTTATAAAAATTTTCTTTTGGCCTCACACTTTTCGACAACACTCCAGTTCTATTTGGCACCTTCTTTTTCTTTTTCTTTGCAGGTGTGGTTTCTGCACTCCGAGGTTTGTGACATGTGGATATCGGTGGACGTTCTCTGCTGTACTGCATCTATACTTCACTTGGTGGTGATTGCCATGGACCGCTACTGGGCTGTGACAAGCATTGACTACATCAGGCGACGCAGTGCCCGCCGCATCCTTCTCATGATAACGTTAGTGTGGATTGTGGCTCTGTTTATCTCTATCCCACCTCTGTTCGGCTGGAGAGACCCGGACAACGACCCCGACTTGACCGGACAGTGTATGATCTCGCAGGATAAAGGTTACACAATCTTCTCCACGGTGGGAGCCTTCTACCTGCCCATGCTGGTCATCATGATTGTCTACACGCGAATCTGGCTCGTAGCCCGGTCTCGTATTCGCAAGGACAAGTTCCACGGGGCCAAGAGTCGCAATAAGACCGAGGAGACGACACTTGTGGCCTCACCTAAGACCGAATATAGTATGGTCAGTGCAAACTGTAATGGCTGCGATTCCCCTCCAGCAAACGGCGGTAAAAAGAAAAGTCGGATCCGCCTAAAAAGCTACGGCTGTTCACCGCGTCCAGAGCGCAAGAAGAAAGGACAGGTGGTGAAATTGCAACAGCAGCATCACTCCCGATGTCCCAGCAACGTTTCCGCTGATGTGGAGACGACTAACGGGCTCGGGGGCAGCATCGGTAGCGTGCCCTCGATGCCAGCAACGCCAAAGATGGAACACCTAAAACAGCTGCCGCCAGTCGCTATAGAGCCGGACCCCTTCACCAACGGCTGTGAAGACGATCAGAATATCGCCATGCTGGAGAGACACCATTGCACCAATGGCAATAACGGCAGCTCCTCGGCGGCTAATTACACGCCTTACTCTCGCACTCGAGAAAAGCTTGAACTCAAAAGGGAGAGAAAAGCTGCAAGAACCCTAGCGATCATCACAGGCGCTTTCCTTATTTGCTGGCTACCGTTTTTTGTGATTGCGCTCATTGGTCCTTTTATTGATGATCCAGCAAACATTCCTGACTTCGCCCGAAGCTTTGTCTTGTGGCTCGGCTACTTCAATTGTCTGCTGAATCCTATTATCTACACTATATTCAGCCCAGAATTTCGAAATGCTTTCCAAAAAATTCTTTTCGGCAAATATCGCCGCGGGCACCGGTGATGTTGACAGGACTCAGAGCGCGTTCAATAAAGAGGCCACACAACAAAAGTCATTTATTGATGTACTATTGCATTTGTGAGGATTTTGTCATATTTGTTATCTGTCAACAAAGTATTGTGACAATTCAGATATAATTATTTTCAAATTTCTCTGTCTTAATGATTCTCATTTGTGAACGCTTGCATTATTAAGAGCTCCATATCTTGCGTTTACTAATCACAGAGCAAGCCAACTCACATGATCCAGATAGTATCATCCCACCATTTGCCAAAAGTTTTAAAAGAAATCAAAACGTTTCATTACTAGTGTCATTCGATCTTTTCCATTTTTTTATTGTGCTAAGCTGACAAATTTCAACAACTGAGATACTGCTAGACTCATATGATCGTTTACCACATTATACCTGCTAACTCATTTCTCCCAGGACAGGTGCCTACCTTGTAATATAGTAGCTTCTCAGAAAGCAATAATGTCAATAAAAAATTTTCATGCTTTATTTTGTAAATAATATACCTATCTTCTAAATTTTCATGTTTTACTCACTTGCACTCTTAATTTGTATTTGGTATATTTACATTTAACTGATACATGTAATGTGCTCTTAGACGCAATGCTGACTTTTCTTGAACGTATGAAAAGTCATTACAATATTACTTTTATTTTACTTTAAATACCTCATCTTTTCACATCAAGTTCTTCAACTTTCCATTTTTATACGTTTTTGGTTAATTGTGTTTTGCAAGTATTCAATATCGACAACAAAAATCCATAAAGTGAACAACTCCCGTCTTTACAATATAAAGCTAAAAATATACTATGTGAACTGAATGAAATCGTGCATATTCTTCTTTATCTCTAATTATTTTTTTTAATGTGAAGGATCGTGTCCTTAGTTTTCTTTTAATATCAAACAATCAACGGTGGTATGTTCTGTAAAGTTATTTCAAGAAGGGGGAGGGNNTTTTAACCACCCAAAGCTTATATGAAGTTTACTTCTCTCAATGTTTAATATTTTTTTAAGACAGTGACCGTTTTTTTCCAAACTTGGTTCAGTCCATTTTCGAGAATAGTTTCGAGAAAATGGCTGCCTATGGTTTCCTCAAATCTCTTTATCCCTACTAAAATTAAAGGGAAATTAATGGCATATGGGTTTGTAGCTGGTTATAGCAGCCCAAGTTTTTGCAAAGAATAAAATTTTTTATTCTTCAATAGATCCTGGTTAAATTTTAAATTTTACCGAAACTGGACGGAACCTAGTTTTGAAAAAAAAAACGCTCTTATTCTCTTCAGCTGCTTTCGTTTTACACTCTTTAGAGCTGCCCGGCTTCTTTCAATGAATGTTTTGTATTGTTGCTTGCGATCTTAAGTTTGTATTGTCTGATTTTGATACCAGTGGTTGAGAAGTCGTCGCCGCACATGTGCCATATCGGGAACGGTCATAACGCGTCCATATCTCCACACGCTACCCATAGGGACACTTCACATCTGGAAACAATAACCGAATCACAGCTGAAACTGATCGAAGACGGTTTTTTTTAGTACACAATACTTACACGAAAAATGAGTATATTTATGCAGGTAATAATGACATAACGATTATAAATAATATTCCGGAGGACTTTGAGTGAAAAATACGCTCGTATATAGAAGGAAATCCCAATTAATGGACAATGAAGAGCTAAGAGAAAAGGGACTGAAACTAAAATCAGTATGCGTTCGTGAATAAATTGTGCTTTGCTGCCGTTCAAATGTTTAGAATGCGTGAAAAGGAAACATGAGCGAGACTAAAATTTCTACCTGACCAAAATATTTCAATGACTTAAGGAGACAATGGGGTTATAACACATGAATATAAGTCAAAATTTAATTGAAGGAAAGGTTAAAACATCGATTCAATCAATAGTCAGAAGGGTTGTGCAGAGATAAATATACACCCAACCATCTCAGCCATGCTTCTGTCAAACAGTGGTCACTTCTATAATGTTGGCAGCATACTGTTTTATTTGTTTATAATAGAGAAGGAACCGCCTGATATCAGTAGAAAGATTGGAAAGTCGACAAGGTTTTCGCATTAATTTTTTGATCTTATTATATCTTGATTGCTAAATTCCTAATGTCCAGATAGATTTGAAGACAAGGCTTTCGAGTTCAGATTGAATGTTTTCATCATTTGTTGACACAGAACAAAACATTTACAATTTTTACTCCCAATTCATACTGCTAAGCTTATTATATGGAATCTTCGAAAATCTTTGGTGAATGTACTTTGTGTAATTTATGACCATGGATCGGTTAATAAGTACTTTGCCTATAATGATGTACCAAATAATCAATGAGGGGGCTGACTTTTTGTAAGGATATATACATTATATACATGTACATAATATAAACTTCTTTAAACATTAATGTAATAATCTGATCAGAAACATGCCCTGATATTCAATATTTAACACCTGATTAAAAGGCAATTAAAGTTTTAGTATGTGAAATAGAGCATTTTGACGGCTTACGGCTGATCCTATTTGTTTTTAATTATCCAGATTCTCTCATTTTCAAAAATCCAATTGTGTTTCAAACTAACTTGAGATTTCTGGAAAGGTTTTATTATGACCCTTCTTGTTAAACTATGACTTTCGTGTGATTGACAATATCAAACGAATATTGGAATGTGAAGAATAATTTTATTTTAAAAAAGATTATGCATTAATGTTATTGCTATTGCAGTTTCTTTCGAATAAATCAAATTTAATTATCCGTTGTAAAAGGGATATTTTAAAAATTTATGCAAATTTAAGATGCGTTCCTACAGTTTGGAAATTACTAAAAAGTTAATGAAGTAGGTTTTCATATTTTAGCGATGCTTTTAGACATATCTATGGAGATTATTGCCAATAATAAATGAATTAGTTTATTTCATGCGTTATCACGACTATGATTGACCTGCTGTACATGTATGGAGGATGAGTTAGCAATTTTACTGTTATGTGGTTGTGGTGTCAACTATTTTGGAAATGCTGTTGGTTGTTTATGCTGCTTCTGTTGTTGGAATAATTTTATTACACAAGAAAAATCACACCCGTTGGCTATTATATTATTCCTCGTTTCTACACATTGTAAAATAATTATGATATAGTTGAACTCTATGCATTGTTTAGTATGAGACTGCCACCGAATTCATCATGTACAGAAATAGTGTTTGTCAAAGTTTGGGGACACATGAAAAATATATATTTCTTATCACCAGGCTTTATCGTGCTATGATATGTAGATGTAATCTATAATAATAGACACATGTACTTCAATAGTGTCAGTTTTTCGAAGCTTAACCGTGCTTTAATTTGATAGTTATGAAGATATAAGTGACCTTGTTTTAGAAAGCGACGGATTGGTTTAAATTGCCCAACGTATTTATCGCGTAAAGGCCGAAGATAAACCTTTTCAAAATAGAAATTTACAATTATGTGTTTGGTAAAAGTTTGTACATTTTTTAGCTTTTATGGTAGCATAGCATGTTTTGCAAATGTTAACAATGCGCCATCGTAAGAAAACAAGAATATATCCAGCATAATCAATGTTTATATTGTGATAAATGAAAGAGCTATAACAGCACTCCAACAGCGTTGAAGTAAGATGATTTATCATGTTCTTGGCTAGATTTTTCGGTTAAATAGAGGAGCATTGCCAGCACTGGTTCGTTTAAGATAAAACATAAACCATAGACCGATTTGTTCTAAGCTGTTCAACTACAATCATATCGATTGTTGTTTGGTTAGTAAAATAGCAACACATACAAAAAATACAAGACATGTACTGCAAAAAATGTCTTGGATTCTTATATTTAGCGCTAAAATGATTTTATGATCGCTTCAAAGTGATAGCTTTCAAAAGTTTTATATCTTACTGGTGATTAAGTTACGAGTAGTAAATGTCCTGAAATATAGAAGAGATTCGCAAGTCTACTGATGCAACACAGGGTAAAGAATCATCTTTCAGCAATATTTTTGTAGAAACCTTCCTATACATATACTTTAGGAGATTTCTTAGATATTTTAGGATTGTAGAAATTTTGATTGTCGCTTGAATAATACAAAAAAAAAACTGTTTCCATGTACATAAAGGTTTTATTGTCAATTGTGTGGTACTCTCCCCCCCCTCTCTCTCTCTCTCTCTCTCTCTCTTTCTCTCTCTCTTTGTTTCTCTCTCTCTTTCTCGCTCTCTTTCTCTCCCTTCTCTCTGTCTCTCTCTCTCTGCCTCTGCCTCTCTCTTTCTCTATTCTACTTCTTCCTCTCCTTCTTTTTCTTACGCCGTTTATCAATATATCAAGTTATCTATCTATCAAGCTAGCTAGCTACCTATCAATCTATCTTTCTATCTATCTACCTTTTTCCTTCACGTTGTAGCTTGTGTCTTGTTTCTCTTTAGTTTTTAACATCAGGAGTCTTATTCATCCTTCTGTCTATTCACTCGGCAACTGCTTGTTATCAGCTAAAGGATAGTTATGTGGTGTGGTATTAAAACCTCCTATTCAATTTGCTCAGTGTTTATTCAATAAGAGCTTCTACTAAGTTTAGAGAGGAGATTCGATTCCTCAAAAAAGGCCTTTTCATCATAACAATGTTCGTGTATAATACATTAAAATTGAGTTTTGTTTTACTTTCTTATTTGTTGTATTTTCTTTGCGTGCAGCTGGCACTGTGAACATATTACTTACAATCTGCACCTTTCACCTTTGCTGCATTTTGATTGTTATGTTAATAGATGGTTACGATTTCTGATAATGTGATATCTGTTTTAAGTACTATGATGTTCTTTACTTGTCACATTACTTATTAGACTTAAATTTTTTAATACTTGTGATTATCATTGCGGTCAACTTATACGCGATCTATCATAGCTGTGTAAATCATTGTATATTTTCCATAGTCATATTAGTATTTCAACGACCATCCTAGAACATTCAATCATCCCATTCATTATCATCTTTGACATCAACTTGATCGTATTCATCGTCGACGTCATTGTTTGCGTCTCTCTACGTAGTTTTGAAGCCATTCGTTTCATTAATAACTTTTTTAAAACTAAAATTGAACATGAGTTCTCTTTTATAATAATTTCTGTTGTTATTTTTCTGAAGTGATTAGATTAGCAGCAGAAAAAAATGAGAGTGATATTACTAATGTAGTAGTAGTAGTAGTAGTAG
>BMAT01008477.1:149959-171859 GCA_019649035.1 Elysia marginata | reverse complement strand
TATTATTATTATTATTATCATTATCATCATTATTATTATTATTATTAATATTTCTTTTTCTCTCTCTCCCTCTTTCTCAGTCTTTCTCTTCATTTTTATTATTTTAGTACATTTTAGTGCTGATGTGAATAGCTCTACCATATCTTAGCTGAGACCCATACGCCTTTAGAATACCGAAATAAAAGTGGCGCCTGCCGTCAATGTAAAAAGTGAAACTCTTACAGCGATACCTTTCGAGAACAGGGTTTTAGTCTCATTAAAGTAGCTATACAAATGAAGATTCCTTTGGAAACTTGAGTATGTTTCGACTTGACTTCCTATATCTTTATCTCTACTTTTTACTTTTCTGCAAGTGTCTCTTGCTGGCCATTTTTCTACTAATCTGCCTACCTGTCCATCTACTTTCTTAATTTATTAGTCAGTAAAGCAAAAATTAATATTGTGAAGGTCGATTTTTTTCTTGTCCTTCACCTAAAAGACATGCTTTTTTTGTTTTATGAGACGACCATCCGTGAAGCGCTCTTGGGAACTTTATTTGTTTTGTTATTTGTTTTGGGGGTATACCTTCTCATAATAAATTTCTGATTGATGTTTAACTTATTTCTAAGTTGAGCTCTATACCTAACCATTTCGGTAACTATTGGAAAATAGGTGTACAGAATAATACAAAGACTAAAAGTGTCAAATCTAAGATTTAAGAATGAGCAAACAAAAAGTCAGCAAGTATGGCTTTAAATCTGAATGTTTGACGGTATCAATTATTTTACTTGTATTGATCGCAGCCCGCAAGCATACAAAGCTAAAGTGTAGCATACGTAGGAAGAGCCAGGGAATAGGACTGGTAGACTCTGTTTTACTAGTATTAGCGTCAGTCATAAACTCAACACTTACTCGCGCGCGCATGATTTCAAGCGCCGCAGGGACATTTGATGGGGTTCACTGACCGTTGTTTTAGACATTATGATTTCATCGCCCATGATTGTCGACCAGAGAGGTTAATCTAGTTTAAATGAAGTCAAAGTTAGGAAAGAGTCCGCACAAGTTCACACAATCCAATAGGCGTATAATGTTATTCATACATACTTATGTAACGTTGGTTCTTTGATTTCAACAAAATTTCGGTTTAGTTTGAAAAAAATGTATAAGATGTTTTGTTAAAATAATTGAACAATGGGAAAAGCAGTGCTCACACGTTTTTATTTAATTTTTACTTTTCAGAGAATTTTTAATTTTTTTTTGTGTGTGTAACTTTTTACCTAAATCATTTATTAAATACTAGACTGATTAAAGTGAATGTTTTTGTTAAACGGAATTGTATCTACGAGTCCATATGGACTATGCAACCAAGTTAGACAGCTGGTTACAATGTTAATTTTCAAAACACCTTTTTTTTTGCCTCTGTCCTTTTTCGACTTCCTTTTCTTAATCTCTTGTCGTCCTTCTTTATCTCCTTTTTCTTTCTTTCTCCTTCGTTTTTTTTTCTCCTCATGTCTGTATGGACTATGTATTCCACACTGACCTCTTGTAGCATTCTTAGAGTTTCTTTCCAAGGCCTAGACGTAGTTTTGTGCAGCCTTTTCATTCGATCGAACCTTTTTTTGCGAGTTGGAAACTGCTTCAGATCGATAGGTGCTGTTTAAAAATTACCTTTTCCACAATCGCCAGCTCCATTTGTCAGTGCAAACCTTTTTATCCTTATCTGTTTACCAGCCTGTTTACCTAGTCAGGACCATTGATTTTTTTTTCCTTTTCACGATGACACTTTTGTGCTATTCCGAAAGTTCTTGAGGTTTTGCGATACTGTTTGGGGACTCAATTTAAAGAGACGGGGCCTCTTTCCCAAGTTGAGGATAGTTTGTCTAAAACCTTAACTGAAGAATAAACAAAACGTTCCTAGTTTAATAAAAGGTTTGAAATTGAAATATCGAGCAGAAACGGAACAGGAACTCAACTATAGTGAGCTTTTTTAGAAAAATATCTCACCCTGTACATATACTTGAAATAAATGAACTTTACTTAATTTCCATAACTGTATTAAGCACACTTAGAAACCATTTTATTTGGATGGCGGTTTCGTTAAGACAGGGCAAGTGCAAATTCAAAACAAAAATATGAGTGCAAGGAGGTGGAAATGCAATATTTTTTAAATCTATATGAACTAAATTATATTTTAAAGCAAATAAGTGGGAAAGGAAAATCGAAGTAGTGGAGGCTGGAAAGAGGCTGGTTGTTTGAATTTTAACGTCCCAGTCAACTTAGAGGTTATATCAAGTGGGGAAGATGAAGGAGAAGGGGACAAAGAGGAATATTGGATAGAACCAGCAGAAAAAAAAACAGATAAGCTTAGAATCACATGGAACATTGGAATGGAAAGTGAAGAGGAGACAAAAGTTAAGACCGGAAAATACGAGAAAAATCAAATTTAAGAGGTTGATGCCCAAATGCTGTTGCGGTAGACGATTAAAGAACCTTTTTATGGGGTTTCTCGGAAAGACAGAACAATTGAAAAGAAAGTCTGAACTCCAAACCTATAAATACACGCGGAAGTAGCAATACAAGTTAGTTCTAAACAGTATTCGACTCGTTCAAACCATTTTTTTTACAATTTTCCTCAAAAAGAGTACCAGAAGACAACAGTATCAAATTCAAGGACTTCAAACACGTAGCTTGTTTTGGGTGATATTTTCGTTAAAAACCGCTATATTTTTGCTAACAAACGCTATTATTTTTGCTCGGCAAATATCAGCTGTAAATCATCGCACATCGAGCGCTCAAGTGATCTGGCCTTTGGTTAGAGCTGACACTATCTTGTATTTTTGTACTACTTTCCTTCTGTGTCTGAGCACTATCTTCCTCACTGCATCGATTGTCTCAAGTGAAAACGGATAATCGACGTCATAACAGGCAGAGTCTTTTTTTAAATGCAAACAAACGCTTGGGTTTCTGGAAATACAAGTGGATATTGAGAAAGAAAGTGGCGGTGTTGTGAAGTGGCCAGCCGCCTTTGGCCATAAATAGTGTTCTTGAGGTGATGGAAACTAGACTGCCATCCAAGATTTTCCAGACCAAAGGAATGGGAAAATGTGGCTAAGTTGTCAGAGGTTTTTTTTTCATGAAGTTTCAGAGGCCGCTTGTTTTGCCTTCTTAGTTTGAAATTAAATTTCAGAGATGCCCGTCCGCTAGGATATGGAGAGCGTGGAGAAGAAGAATTGTGCTTAGATTCAGGTACTTTTGCAAGTCTTGATAGAGAAATAGCTTTATACATTAGTCGTATTGTCTTGTTGTGACGAAATCAACTAGTGAAAAAAGGAAACTAAGAAGATTTAAACAAACGTGTCTTCCCCCTCTTCCAAACAGGTGAAGTCAGCTTGATGAGTCTCATAATATGTATAACTCAAGCGAAAACATGGAGAATACCGTCCGCCCTGTATTCCAGTTGTCTGCCTGAAGCGCTGAAATCACGACAAATGTTAAAACTAAACTCAAATTAAAATTTGATTAGCGCTGCAATTCCTGTCTAATGCTCCTAATTTTACCTAAGGAAATTACTGTTTGGCACATCTAACGATATTGGCTTGCATAATAATGGGGAGCAAGTACTGCATGGGTGTCTCTATTTTTTAATGAATCATATCTTTAGATATTTGCTCCTATATTCTCTTTCATTTTCTTGTTTTAGGGAAAAGGGGAGTGGAAGCAAATCTTCTCACCTTTTTTTTTAATTTTTCAAGTTAAATGAAGTTTCCAACGTTTGCAGTCTGCGTATGTGTTCTGAGATACAATACATATCGCATTAATTCTCTCTCTCTCTCTTTCTCTCTCTCTCTCTCTGTCTCTCTCTCTTCCTCTCTCTCTCTCTTTCTCTTTCTCGACAGCTGCTTAAAACATAGCCTTAACCGTTTTCTTTGTGCTTTTTTTTGCTTGGATTTTTCTGTTTTTATTTTTTTATAATCAGCTATTCTTTTGTCGAACCAATGTTTGATGTATACCTTTATAGTCCAAAATACAAATCTTTCAAGCACTTGAAACTTTTTGTCAAGACTTTTTCTTTTAGTCACAAAGTTAGTTAATGGTTTCTGTGGTTGTTTTTTATGCTATCCTCTTTCATTAATTCAGCAACTTGTTTATCATATTAGCTTTTTCTGTGCTATTACTGAAATCCTCATAACATCTGCTAGCACTAATCTATTTTTCGTCTCGTTTATCCTCAACGAAATGTTTGTTACAAAAAAAATATGCAATGCCTCTGCCAAAAACATTGTTTGGCGAATGAGGAAAGGGTAAAAAGGCTCGGCTTAGTTTACTCCCAAAACAAAGCAATCAACTGTAAAAACATACATCATAATTCTCAGATGCCTCTTCATCTCGATCTAACTCGAGCTAGCGCCAAATTTGTGTATACGCCGACTCTGCTATCACAAATCCTCATTCCATCTCACTTCCATGCCTCTGTTCATTACTGCTCATATCGAATATGAAAGGATATAAAAATTGTATTTCCTTCTGAAAGTCGATTATAAACAAAACAGACGAGCGGAATAAGAATAGATTATAGAGCTTACGCATAAAGCGTTTTCATAATGCCTATCTTTTGATCCTTTTTAGCACACACGAGCAGAAACAGAGAGATAGACAAAGACGCAGACAATCGAAACAGAAGCACTGAAAAAGACAGAGATAGAGACTGGCAAAGAGTGGAACAGATACAGACAAATAAAGACAGATATAAAGAAAGAGTGATAGAGGTAAAAAATCAGAGAAATACAGAGACGGAGACAGATAAACAGGGACTAAATCCGAAAGAGGGAAAATGAAGTGAATGAGACTCACACGCACACATATGGACACAAATGCAGAAAGGCAAACGGAAATTGACACACTAAGCTAAGAGAAAGATTCAAGAGGCGACAAGTTGAGGAAGATAGTGGCAAATATTTTTCGAGAAATAGATTGAGAGAGGGGTGGGGTAGAAACAAGGAGACAGATGTGAAAAAAACACAGTGAAATGAACAGACAGATATACAGATGAAATAAGGCAGGTAAAGAGCAGGGAGAGAAGGAAAATAAAGAGAGTGAGTAAATAACAAACGTAAGAGTCCACTCCTTTACAGACGGCGTGTGCAGTCAAGGACATTTGCACTTGCATTGAAGTTTTGGGTACAAATAAGCCTAGGCAGCAGATCTACGTGTGCCAGTACGTTAGATTCTGTAGAATGGTTGTACAACAATCACCATGAATAGTTACAAATCTAATACTTGCCCTTCTAACACATAAACTTTGACCCCGAAAAAAACTTGAGGACATGCTATTTTTTTACTGCTGCTTAAAACTTAGTAGTTATATTTACCAGAAATATGTATGAACAGTTATATACTGAGGGTTCGATCGAAATCGTCAATAGTCAACTTTTGTGTTTGTGCTTTAAAGAGAGAGAGAAAGAGAGAGAGGGGGTGCAGGGGAAATACATTTTTGTTTTATTATCAATAAAAACAAAATACAACTAAAGTTTAATATTTCTTCTAGATTTTCTAGCTGTTTTAAACTAAAACACAGTTGGTGGTGAGATTTTTCTGAACTCTTTTAGAGAATGGGAACAAGTTATTACTGTAACATTTTATTCAATTTTCTTTTCCTTTCCCATAATATTGATAAGATAACTTAATAATTGAAAGTCATCTCAATATTTAGAGTGTGATGGAGTTTGAAGTTTACTCTTGAATTACATGTTTGACTGTTTGAATTTTGTAGAAAAAAAATTATTTTCTAATGAGGATGTTCCTCCTATTCCAGAAAAACTCAGATAGTTTTTTCTATGCTTGAGCAAAAAAAAAATTTCGTGTAGAGTTTTTTTTTTCGCAGTTTAATTGACTTTGTTATTTCAGCATACAAAACCCAACGACAGTTAGATGTATGAGCTTTTACCACTTGATAAACTAACTTTCTTGGAAACAGAGACACTACATCTACTCACCCCCTGCACTGTGCGAACTGTTGCCAGTTTTCTTTGATTCTGGCCGCCGAAGCGATTCTAAAGCTTTGCTAATGTTTTCCCCAGCCACAGTCACTCATCCGTGGTATTACCCTCCTGCTTTGGCGAAGCTGGCGCACGTGTGGGGCTCCACACTATTCCCAATAACCTATTAGCCAGCAGTGTGGTTTCTGCCGCCAGGAATAGTTATTTATGTGCTGTCTGCATAGCAGCCACATAGAAAACTAGGTAAATAGCAACAACAAAAAGGCATTTTTGTAGAAATATATAGATATCACAAAAACCGTAAAAGAAAGTATTACATAATAGGTGTTTAGCTATTCAGGCTGGGTATGCAAACTTACTGAATATTGAAAGCGGTATCAGTAATTTGAGGTAGTTTAAACGCTAGTCAAACTTTCATTGAAACCATCTCATTTCTCTGGCTATGTTTGATTCAAAATGTCGCAGAGAGAAAAGCAACCATAAACTTTACGACAAACAAAACATAAGACTTTAAATTTCTTAAAAGATGGTTAGCAATTATGTAGAGGAAGGATGGCATTAATAATAAAATTGATGTGTTATTTCTTATGACTTAAAGCGTTTTTAATTTTAATCATTAACTTGTTACACTCGCGCTAAAAGCATTTGTATAATTTGAATAATGTGGACTCATCTATGTTGATTGTATTTTACATAAACATTCTTGAATAAACTGAGCAGTCTTGAGTGACAAGACACTCATAATACTTAGTTTTGTTTTTTTTTAGAAAAATTTGATGAAACCAGCACCCTTGAGAAACCAAGAGTGGCAGCACTGTGAAGGTTTTCAGAACAGTATTTACATGTCTTGCGTCCACTATAAATGAGTCGGAAGTCGCAAATCTAAGTCTTACAAATTGATACCGGTGAAGTTATCAAAATGTTGTCGATAGAAACTAAACTTTTCTTAAAGAACAAAGACAGAGCAGTAGAGAAATTAAACTAGTTTTCAAAGGCGGTTTTTTCTTCATTTCCCAATGCCTGACATCTTATTTCAGACTTGGTCTGGTTGCGAGACATTCTAAAGTGCCCAAATTTTTCCTGCTTATGATAAATTAATTGCCAAGAGGTGCAAAGTTATTAAAAATAAATATAAGCGGCCTTTAGGAAGCTTTTGTGAATTCGGAAATAAATAATAAATTACCTGAAGAAAACGATTCTGACTTAAATGTCATAAGGATCATGTGTGTCTTGGAAAAATACCAACCTCTTCCGCCTTTCTTCTGCATACATCACATGTCTTTGTGTGTTGCGATAGGACAAAAGAATATCCCGCACCGACCATAGTAAGATCCCGCACTGATAGTAAGATCATATGGTCGACTTAGATTAGAACCCTTGTTGTAGCTGTGAAATGTCAATTCATTACTTTTAAATGTGAACATAAAGCACATAAACCATTATGTACAAGGTTTTGTGTGATGATGTGTGTATGGTGGGGGGAGGGGGGTTGGTAAAAACTTTCTCAATTAGCGGCACCTTCTACAAACATAGCTTCCCTTGAATTAGGAAAACACCTCGTTTGAACAGTTTTGTTGCGCTATGCACTCGTATGTGCAGTTTGTTCTGCCCTGTGCTTATTACAAATTATATATTAAAAATAAGATAATTACAAAAACACAAGCTTTTTATTTTACACTTTGTTTTCTTTTGAGATCTTACGTGCGTAGCTAGCAAGAATAAATAAACAAAATTACTCACACCATAAAACCTTTGGATCCCAGCGAGCCAAATTAAAAATAAACAGTGCATTGTTTACTCAACTTTTTCAAAGTTGCATTTATAAACTCTTTCTTTTAATTGTTTTCCCTTTATTTTTCCCTGTCTTTTTGTTCATTCGATCTGTTTATTCTGCGTTCGTTGAAAGTCCTTAGGTACTCCCTTCATCAATTCATTTCAAATTTCAATAAACCTCGCTTATCCATCTTCTACCCAACCAAGTCTGCTATGTCTATTGTAGAAAAACAAATTTTTAAAATCTTGGTCTTGACACGCTGTTTGTTTGAGTGTACAGTGTCAATAATTTTTTACGAATTTCATAAAGCATATATTTGTCGACAAACATAGTTAAGAGTGAATTTAACTCGACTTTCTGGATTTTGGTCACCTTTTTTCATCAATAGTGGGGAGAAAACGACACATAATCCAAAAGATACTTGTCTATAAGTGTTGCTGTTTTAAGTGATACGTCGAGTAGATTTGAAAAAAGTTGTGGGAAGCTTGTTCAACTCTATTTGCTAAAAAAGGGACATCTTTCTTACAATTCTTTTCTCTGTGTAACTGTTGTTTTAGACGTATGCCTCACCTCCATTGAACTGAACTTTCTTTGTCATTACTCATTGGCTCATGTTAAGTTCAACAACAACGTAAATGATACAGCAACCAGTGCACAAGTACCTGAGAAACTTAATTAGTTATCCCTAATGGTACCACAAAAAACGTTTAGCTAGTTAATGTTCCTAGGAATAATTACAATCTCTTTAAACCAAACGTTAAACAGAAAAAGGAGATGAATATTATTGTTAACGTAACGAGTCTGGTAAGATAAACTTTAAAAATAAAAAAAACAACTTTACCATCTTATAATATGAATACTCACAAGGTAAGAACACCTTCTTTGCTTATAAAATTTTGTAATCTAGCTTACGTCTTATTAGAGTTTATACGGGTCAGGAGCTTTTTTAATTCAGTAAAATTCTTTCTTTTGTGATGGAGTACCATTTTGAAATTGTACAGAGTATTTGATAAGTAAAGAAAAACAATTTGTCGCTGCATACAGAAATATTTGATTCAGTTTCATCTGAAACGTCTGTCCTAAAATAGCTAAAACAGGAGGCCATAAAATATGAGTTAGATCCGATACAACCCTCATAAGGCATATGAAGATGAAGAAAGGCAACAGCTAGAAAAACATATGCATTATAAACCATCATAGAAGACCAGAAAGTGTAGGAAAATATGAGCATCTTTCCTTTAATCCCTCATCTGTTGACATACAATCCGATTTGTTAAAAGACAGGTCTTCTTAATTTAAAAACAAGAAGACAAAATTATGAGTTAGTTCATGGAATTCCTAAAACAGATCAAGATAATTCGACTCCTTGAGGCTCAGACATCTAGCCAACTGCAAGTTTTGTTAGTAAAATCGTAATAGGTTTAAGCCACAAATGAAAATTTCCTCAAACAAAGAAAATTTTGTGAAATTGATGCTGAGCGCCATTCTCACTTAAAAAGAAGTATATATACCCTAAGGAGTCACCCATTTATCTTATCTCTTTCTAGAAAGTTATGGATGATTTCTCTAACTTATGCGCGGCAATGCTATTACACCATGATCCTTGTTTTACAGAAAGGGCTTTTCTTGGTTCATGCTTATTGTTAACCCTTTGGTCCTTGGTACAATTTATGGCATGAGAATTGTGCTGGTGATGTTCACGCTTTTTTGCTTATTTCTACTGTGTTTATTTCCAAGTGGCGTTTTACAATTTTCGTATATTACTAGGTTGTTACTTTTAAAATATTCAGCGCATTTACCATGCTTTCTGTGAAATCAATCATTTGCTCGGAACTGATCGGCAAGCGGAGTTTGCACTTACGGGAGAACATGCCCAGATGCTGCAATCCAGACAAATAGCATTGTTTGGAAATTATGGGCATTTTTTTTTCTTGAACTTTGAGGCCCACCTCATACTGCCTGGTGTACCATGAAAATATTTAAACAAATACATTGTGATTTCGGCCGATCACTTCTTGGCCTTCTAAACCGGTCTTTGCTATGCAGTCCGGTAATTTTTCGATACCAAGCTACAGTTCGGGTTGTGCTTGTCCTCAACATTTTTGGAACTTACCTTTGAGAGTCACGATTAGCAAAGAAGCAGTTGCTTGGTTTCTATTTTTAAAAATTTAAATTTTCTATAGCTTGCTTTATTACGCTTGTAAACATTTGGTAGAGAAGTTCTGACTTGAATCACATGCCCCTGCCTCAAAAACAATATCTCAATGCGAGGGCAGCATGCTGTTACTGGTATCTGTACTGTAGTTGTTCCGTGTTGCAACCTTTCACAAGCTCTACCAGTAAGAATACAAGTACATGTATTTGTATCTGCTTATGTTCTTGTTTGCGCTTATGTTTTTTTGGGTTATCAAAAAGCTTTGATAATTAATGAAAAAACTTTAAAAGTCGCACTGTTTAAAAGCCTAATGAATGTGAAAAATTATGTATAACTATTTCGAATTAGAATCCTAGCGTACAGAAACTTTCGGGAACAAAGAAAACGCCATAAACCTGTGTAAGGATAATGGAGTGAGAAGGCACGTTAGATTTTGTTTAAAAAAAGTAGTTAATTTCTGCTGTAGTTTAACCTAGTCAGGATTTTCAAATTTCGTAAATTTTTTAAAACCTGAAATGTTGGAAAATTTCATCTTTATTGCAAATGGTTGTTTACGTACATTATGTTTTACATTGTGTCATGGGGTGGTAACTAGGAAGCATTTTTTTCAATACATGAGCATTGACAACATACCTCAATATATCGAGACAGATGTGTTAAAGCTATAAAGGTATATAAATGGTTCTATTTATAGATATGTATGGTTAAAAAAAGACACTTCTTCTCTAATGTTTTATTGCATCGTCAAACAAACGAACACCTCATTGTTAAAAACATTTTTGTACTTTCTTCTTGTGTTGATTTGTTGTTTTAAAATTATCGGCGGTTTCGTAAACCTAATCTCGGAAAGAGTGCCGACGGTAAAGCAATGCTAAGAGAAGCATTGTTTATTATTTTTCTATCTTGAGAAACATATCCGCTCTATGCTTAGCCTTAATGTAAAAAACGAATTTATAACAAAAATGAAAAGCTTTTATAACGTCAGCATCAGGAATAAGGGAATCCGCTTATCTTCGGCTTTTGACAGGATACAGATAATCATAAGAATGGTATTTGAACGCTTCGTTAATTGTGTTATGAAGCGAGAGATGTTTTCATGGTTTTAATCAGATAAAGCTTAGCTTTCTTAATAAGCTTGATAATTTCTTCAATGCTGTTACTTTGCTATTGTTGTGAGATTATTTTGGGTTTAGAGCATAGAGTAGTTTTTTATTTCAATTAGACAGTATAAAATTTTTATCTGTCACAGTCAGATAAGCAGTAACTATATTATAGTATTTAAAGTTGAACAACTTAGTTAAAGTCATATGGTTGGGTCATATGTTTATTTAACAAGGTCGAATTGATGAAATCGATTCGCTTGAAAACTGGAAAAAACAAACTTGACAGAAATTCATTTTTAATATTTGTTAACCTAATTTCTGCGTTAATACTTTCCTCTACCCGTATCTCTCTTCAATCGATATATGTGTGATATCTATCCGGTTTTCGTAACTCTTTCGTTTTCTATTTCCGCTACTCTCTCTCTCTCTCTCTCTCTCTCTCTCTCTCTCTCTTTTCTCTTTCTGTATATCTGTCCCTATCTTTCAGTTTTTTTCCTTAATTTTCTGCCTTTTGTCTACCTGTTTATATGGTTATCTAATATTTGTCTGTGTATCCAAGTATGTACTGTCCATATCTATGTCACCCTGTCTCATTCAGTCTTTCAAGATCTCTGTGTGCATCGATCTATTTATCTTCTCTCAATTGTTATTCTATCTTTTAATTACAAAAAAATCTTATATCAGTAAAAGCCAGGCTTTACGCCATGCAGGGAGTTGCGGAAAACATTCATGAGTATCATTAAGAAAAAAAACCAATTGTTAATAATGGCAAAAATTCACAAACATAAATGTTGTGTCTGGAATAAATGTCAGTTCTTGACTGTACCAAATGAACTGTCTAAAGTGCTTTGGATTCAAGCTCCGTTTCGGCAGCTGAACACTTCAGATGAATTTAGCAGAGAGTCGCTCAAGCAACCTATTAACTCGACACCACACCTGCCAGTTTTAACATTGTTTTTGTGCATCTTGTGGACCTATTTATCATTTTTACATTGCTTTCTGTCTGCTATTTCATTCTTTTATTTTTACCTACCTTGCAACCATTTGTTATTGCTTCTCTTTTCTCTCCCAGAGACCGTTGTTTCTGCACTGGTGGCTTTTAAAGCGAAGTTACTGTTTGTCAACACTTTTAAGTGTTCTGTCTCTTTGTCGGACTGTATACGTTTTGTTTTCTTTGGGGTTTTTTTTAAAGTCGGTTTAAGACCGTAGAAAATTTTGAAGGTTGCCATGTTTCGCTTGCGCGTTACAACTACAACCGCCAGAAGTTAAAATGTCGTAGCCCTGAGTTGCATTCCATTAAAAAAAAAAAGAAAATTACTATGCCCGTAGAAGAATGATATTTACTGCAGGTTCCCCGAGAGAAATTTTCAAGTCAGCTTTAATTCAAAACGTTTTGTTTTAAGGCGTTGCACACTGCACCAACCCAGCTTTTTTGCCGTTTCTAATCTCGAAAGGTAGATTTCGATTTTTTTCAGCAAACGTTTATAATGTGTAATATTTTGCTTCAGTCAAATATGGTTCCTCAAATTTACCACTTTTAAAAACGGATTTGGCAGAGTGTCGAGTCGACGGGTTTAGAGGTTTAGTTGACAAGTTGATAGCTGTAACAATATCTTTTTTACTAATTGGTGTGAACTAATAAAGTTCAAAAATATTTTTCAACTGAAGTTTAGAGGGTGATTTCAAATCGATTTTAAAACATCAGTTTTTCATCACCTCCGGTTAGCTTACAGCACACTAAAACTGAACTATGCAGTTTCACTGTTTCTATTTACAGTAAGGTTGAATGAATCCTTGTAGACCCTTGCATTTAGAAATCAGATCTACGTCGCAACCGTCCTCTTGGGCGTCGCCAATATTCTTACTAAGAAAATTTGTTTATTGTGACCTTTGTTTTGTGGATAAAAGTGCCTTCCTTTTTTACTCAACAGATACGGTACAGATTTGTTGGCAAGCGCTATTTTAGTTTTTTTTTTAATGTCTAGATCTATATCTGAGTTTTACATTAAAACCTGACGCAAGAAGTTTTTTGTTTTGCGGACGTTTTTTTTTCACTCAAAGATTAATGTTATTTATCGATAAAGCAATAACATAAATTGAGAGATTATTGAATTTAAGTGCACACAATTTTAACACTTAATTAGTCTGCAATGTTTAAATACGCTGCATATTTCCAAAATAATAAAACTGTCGTTAGAGATATTTTTTCGTTGACAATATTAGTACATAATTTTGTTTAAAGAATATTTTTGATTTTCATATCGATAAATACCCACATTTATATTCTTCAAACACGTTTGCTTGATGTGCATTTACACATTCTGAAATGACATTCCAGATCAGAATAGAACACAATTTTTAGAGCTTTCGAATGAGTAGAATATCACCCAAAATTTAATCTGTTTTGACTTTTCGGTAGATGTTTCCAAAAATTGTAGCGACAAAGATTTCTCATTTTCAAGGAATCATTACGTGCGGTGCATCGTGGGATAGGTTGATATCTCGAGCTTCAATTTTTTCCGAACAAAATGGCGATTCTTTTAAACGATGAATCGGGATTGGCTTTACTTCTACACATTTACAAATAAAAAGAAAATGCCAATCCACCGACAAAAATAATTATTAGAATGTTGTTTTGAACGTAAAGGCGGGCAAGTAAGAATCGTGCAATAGGTTATTCCTTAATCTAAATATACATTTAGATGTTGTAGACGCAAAAGTTTCAGCGCTACATTGGATATAGACTCTTGGTCTCGTCGTAGCCTATACTTCGTTTCGTTTCTTTTTGGCTTGGTATTGAAGCTGTGCACATCATGTAAAGGTGTAACGTCTCGCTATGAAAATGCCGGACGCTCCTTGAAGTTAGAGTAAAATTCTTTTGTGCAATGAATCAATGTAAACTAATTTACGTAGATCTAGATTGATCCTTAGCACATAAGAGTTATACTCTAACCTCCGAGGTTGTCAGCTATTTCGATAGCGAGATGTAATATTTTCGTAAATATGCACAGCCTCAATGAGAGCTCAACTAAATATATGAAATCCGGCAATAATATGGCGTTCTGCTTCCACCGGGAAAATATGCTTCTGATTTTGAGTTCTAAAATCTACCGTGTAAACACACCTTTAGGAAAGTGGAGGTTTATTTTTGTGGAGTGTTTCTTATTCTTGGACCAAATAATCTCTTTTTTCTGCGGCTATCATTTCAATAATATTGTCAAGCATGCATTATCAAGGCTATACAACACTTAACTTTGAACACAAACTTTAAAGTTCTTATAACGTTGTTTCCGGTTCCCTGATGCGTTGTCTTTTCCTTTTTTCCCTCGTTAGAATATGCAAGGACTCCTAAATGATAAATTGTTTTTGTTATTATAGGTTGTCCTTTTTAAAAAGTAGTTTGGTTTAGTAGCTTCTGCAATGTTTTAGCTTTACTTGTCCAACAATAGAGTGTCTAAGATCAACTTTTAAAGTAGAAAGGCCTTGCTTGAAGAAGATAGACAGGTGATGCTTGCTTCGTAGATTTCATGTTTTTAGATTAGTGAATTCTTTTATAATTTATCATATCCCTTATTTTAACATCCACTGAGAAAAAATTGATACGTACGTAAAAATGGTTTCAAAAGCTTTAAGTGTTAAAAGTTACCTTGTTTGAAGGATTTGGTGTGCTGCAAACCACACTTGGAGAAGGAAAAGAAAATAATGATGGCCAACGTAGTCAACATTAAATAAACGCTGATGTCGTGCAGCGTCAACTACCATTAGAATTATCAGATTGGATCTTTGGATGTCAGTATACTTTCTTGGGGTTTTAGGCGGGTTGTTCATGATTTCCTCAGCTATATTCTCTTGCTTTGTAATGAATTCTGTGAGAATCTTTTTTAATTGTATTTTCTCTGTAGCTATAGTGAATTCACTTCGATTGCCATGTACATTCTTAAATATTTATCTATACTTAGAGCTCTGTTTATTTTAAAGCATGTAGCACCACTCTCTGCCTGCTTTCTCTCATTCTCTCTCTCTCTCTCTCTCTCTCTCTCTCTCTCTCTCTCTATCTATCTATCTATCTATCTTTCTCTCTCTCTCTCTTAATCGATGCCTCTATGATTTTTCTTTCTTTTTGTGTCTTTCTCTTTCTGTTCTTGTTTCTATTTGTTTTTGTCTGTCTCTCCTTGTCTTTTAGTCTCTTTAAGTCTCCCACTTTATTTTTTGTCTCTCTATGTCTATGACTTTTCATGTCGCAAAGACCCTGTGATCTCGAATATGTATCAATAAAAAATGGTCTAAATCTCACCCAGGCCATTAGCGCAGCACCTCAAAGATACCTATATATCTCTCTCTTTCACTATTTTTTACTTCCTAGTCTTATTGTCTGTCTCTTAGTCTTTCTATCCCCCTCCATTATACATCTCTCCCTCTCTCTCTCTCATTCTCTCTGCTTATTTTTACTAAGTGTGATGATTCGTTGAGGTTTTCTTCTCCCTATTTTCTTTTTTCTCTTTTACCTTAATTAGGGTTAGGATTTAAAGAATGTGTCTAAATATCAGCTTTAAAAACGTTACTGCTCGTAGAATATTAATACATCTAAATAAAAACTGCCCTCAATCATTGATCTATAAAAGTTCTATCCGACACTGATTGAATTTCAGGTCAAATAACTTCAGGTCATATGAGACCTGCCTTTCTATCATATGTCATAGAGTATACGGTTTTGTCGTCTTGTATTGATAACCTTTACATGTACCTGCATGTAGTTTTTTTCATAGTTCACAAGAATTTAGCCTAAAATTATGTAATTACTTCAGGGAAACAAACCAAACAAATTAAAAGACAATTTTGACTATCGCAACTGCGAAATTGGCTGGGTTTTTTTTTTCTCGCAAAGAAGATTATTTCCTTCTTGAGCTTCACGCAGGTAATAGAAATTGTTCACCTCATATTTTTTATTGTTTTAAAATGCTTTCTTTACGAACCTCCTTTTATGTATAGAATGAGTGAAAATCGTACTGTGTAACGAAATTTATCATGATTGTGTGCTTTGTGCTAAGGGTCTCACTTTTTTTTTAAATAAAAAATTAGAACGGCAAGTTTTTTAGTCAGTCCCACAGCTCGTTAGTGAGCGAAACAAGGCCTGTTTTATGATTGAAGCTGAAATCTCATAAATTTTGACTAGAACTCAAGGCTGAATTTTATTATCACTACAATATAGAAATTGTCAACGGACAGTAAGCATGATGATCGACCAAGAATCAGCAACCAACTGACATCACTTAAGTATAAACCGACGCATTGTTCTGACTCATTTACAAAATCGGTTTTCACCAACCGGCGCGGACATAAGAAAGAGCCTTGTCTGTCCAACCGCGACTTCCGGCTGCATGTTCCCTTCCGTCGACCACATAAGCCGGGAGTTTGAACACACCAAAAGCCCAAGACAATAACCGCAGATAGCCCGTATCTTGTGGCAAGCAGTTTTATTGCCCGATGAAAGCCCGATGTGGCAGAGACAAGGAGACCGTTTTGTTGACGCCTGTTATGCCCTGCAAGATCGATTTAGAAGATGTGCGACATCACTTGCAATCGTCGGCAATTTCTTCATGTTTTCCGAGAACCAGTCAATGCCAATGCCTGCATCAATGATATTTTATAACAGTTGAAAATTTTAGAGTTGAGATACCATTTCCATCAAAAAATTTTTGCATTACAATGCCAGGGCACACACTGTTTGTTTTCTGCAAGCCCTCTTTCAATAACGCGACAATAATGTTATAAACTGGCCAGGATCATTTGATATAAATCCTTTTGAGCACGCATCGGCGTCGCCTTTACGCAATGAGTGACATTTAAAATGTGCATTGATTGGAAGAATCACAACAGCATGAGTGGGCCTCAATACCATTGATTTTTAATTTAGATTCCCACCTTATCTTTTGGAAGACGAACTGTATCATGCATCAACGTGCAAGGTGGACACGCTGACTCATAGAGACATTTCAGTTTGTGAGATGTGTCTTGTAAATTTAGATTTTAAACACGTGCACGTGAAATGAAACAACGGCAAAGCCCAAGGTATGCATTTCTCATGTTTCCATATCAGATTAACTATCGTGATTTTAATCGTGTTCGCTTATTAAATTGAAGACATTTTTTCGATACTACCTAACTTTTGCCTCATTGAAATACAAAGTTTTGCTGTTTTTAAAGCAGTCGACGAGTACTACTAGAAGACCTTGATCTAAGCAAATATCAACAAGACCTAGGTAGTAGCATCCACGTACATACAGATCTTCTACATCTTCCTTAAAAGATAGATCCAGCAGTCACTACCTAGACTAAAACCAAGTTTGCGATATGCAATTCTTTAAAATAATTGATTCCTTAAGCCTTGAGTTTATCTATTAAAGGCTGTTTGTGTGATCTGTAGTAAAGAGGCTGCTTTTTTCCTGTATACCAATTAACTCACAAAGTCTGTTTTTTGTCACTCTTCCTGTCACTATTAAAATTGGGTACAACAATGGTATTTTTTTATAATACATACATTGACCTTTCGGCATAGCATGATGAAGAGATAATGCACAAACGAACAGAAAAAACACATACGGAATGTGCAAATGCTCCTTAAATTTTATTGTCACGTAGCTTTGATAATTTAATCGCAAATATTAAGAAAAGAAACGTTGTTTTTTTGGCATCAGTTTTACTTCTTGGTTAAAGCGAGATAATTCATAAAATATAATTATGACTTTAGTAAGTATTATATAAAGTTATAATGTACTAACTATCGATGATAAATGATGATGATAATGATAACGAGCAACTTGGGGAAATCACTCGCATACTATATCTTTTTTAAAACACACCCTATTCTAGAGCCTTAAGGCCTACTTTTCGTTACTTAGAGTCTGCATACCAAAGGAAGGCAAGATGTCTTGGCCCTCTGTCCAGCGTTTGTACAAGATGACGGCTAGAAGGCTCACAACAAAACAACCGATTACGATACAAAGACCCGAAACAGCCATGATGGTGCCGGAATATCCACTTGATCCGCTAGAGGGACTGTTCTGTCTAGGGTTGTCGACATTTTCGAAATGGTCATCGTTCTTCAGCACGGAGAAGGACCCCTTTTTTAAATGCAAGGTTATCGACTGAAAGTCTAGGCTGAACTTAGCATCGCCCTTGTCTACTGCTTTGTTGATCTTGTCGGCAGCCTCCTTGCTTGTAACTGGGTCTGTGCGATAAGCAATGGAGTTGGTGCTGTTGATACCTGCAAACTGGCCGAGAATCAGAAACGCTACATCGGTTTCATCTACTCTTTTCTGGGATGGGGCAGCAGTGATCTTAGCAACACGTAGGTGAGACTTAATTCCTGTGATCTCCTGTATGAAACTTCTAAATCTGTACTCGAAACTGACTTCATTGTGTGCTATTAATTTGTAATAGTTGGTATTTTTCAGAGTTAATTTGCCAGCTACGATGTCATCTCGGTCAAAACAACTCAAGAGCTCTGGTATGTGGTAGCCGGGGTTGTCTCTGTACTCGAATATCGATTCGAAATCGTTGCCTTCCGGAGACCGTATGATCTTCTGAACGGGGTAAAACATATCCGTATCCATTCCTTGCTTCTCAAGCCAATCTGAAGTTGCTAGATATAGTGTCACTGTAGAGCCGCTAGGTATTCCTGGTGCTCCAGCTGGATACTCAAACAGCCAGGTGTGACAAGGGATGTCTCTGTTGTAATATATACCTAGGTAGCTGGGCTCTTGCATCTCGGGGAAAAGCCAGTACGATTGTGGTAAAGGCATACCTGAGTATCCATTTAGATCGAAATTAGGTTCGACGCGGCAGTTTCCATTTGTCAACGAATAACGGAACGCGTGTTTTGTTAAAAAATCGTACACTTCGACTGTGGTTTCCTTCTCGTTTTCTCCAACAACAGGGGCATCAGTTACTTGAAAAAGAATTTGAGAATTGTAGTTGTACTCTGTGTATGCATTATACTGCACATCAGAAATTACTTGATTAGGTTTCGCGGCATCAAACTCACTGGTATAACCGTGGCGAACGGATGGGGTGGGTGGTTCCACAGATCGGAAATCACCAAGAATGTGTCCACATCGAACCTCCCCTATCTGAAGACCATTCGGTAAATCAGAATACAAAAGCTTAGAGTATTCAGTGTAGTCTGTCCTTTCATCTGATATTTCTGACCCATCTTTATACTTCTTGTGATGTGCCATCAGCAAGTTTGCAGAAAGTTTGTCCATTTTCGTAAACTGTTGTGGGTCAAGAATGTGCCATTCAGAGACGGTTGTGACTTGGCTTGTCTGATCGTAGGCGCAGGTAGCATATCGTAACGAGGAGATACCTCTAACACTAGATGGACCTAGGCTAACCTCTTCCTTGTTTGGTTTGGGATACTGTAAAGCACTTAAATAAGAGCCAACGTTCACCTCGTTGTTCTTATCAACAAATTCGCTAGCTCTACTACTGCATGTATTTGGAAGGTCTTCGCATTGTCGACCGGGATCTTTGTAAAGGCAGTCATTAGTGGGCTGATCAACATAAAGCCAATTCCATGTCCAAGGAGTTTCCTGATACCTCATGACCTGTCTGTACATGTCAGAAAAAGAAAATTTCTCGTGAAATATTTTTGGGGTTTTAGCAGTTCCTGAACCCGTTTCATTTTTAAGTATTGCTGTTTCGGAGAGAAATGTAAAATCGCTTAAAAACAAAGGTGTGTTCTGAAGAGACTTGGCACCATTGGTCAAATCGTCACAACGCGCCTTGTCATAGCTGTCCAAGCAAGTTGCCCACAACGGTAGGAGGGCAAGTAAAATTAATCGAACGCCGAATCTGTCGCAAAACGCCGCCATGTTCTGAAATATAACCCAAATTAAAAATATATATTAACAAAGCTCGTATTGAGAACTGTTTCAAACGTCTCTCATAATGATCTGCTTACTAATGTATACACAGATCAAACACGCACACCTGATTCTTGTAATCTGCAAAGAATAAAATGGAATTTTATTTTGCCAATGATCAATGGAAGAAACATAATGTTTCTGGCGTGAATTTTTTTTCGATTTTAACGCAAGATTAGCATATAAAGGAGTCCTCAGGGTGATGATGGATAAATTACTAGTTTTAATAAGGTAGAGAAAAGTCGCTGATATGGGAGTATGGTCAGTTTCAAAATTAAATCTAAAGATAATAAAGATTTTAATCCATAAGTTGTAAATCTGTTTCTTCATTTTTATATATTCCCAACCTCGCACCAATCGATTTGAATCTCAGTTTAATCAACGATATACAATCTTTGCTGCCATTTTTTGCTTTTTCTTTTTCTTGGGGTGCTTGGACTTGAAATATTTTACTGCAACGCGTAGGTTGACACTTTAAAGAAAACCTCTATTGGTGACAGTCAGTAGGTGGAGTGAACTGGAGCCTATCGTCTATCAATCGTGAATTTGCAATATCCAAAGATCAACATACCTATCGAGTAAAATGAAGAGATAAAATGCAAACTTACCGCGTGGTTAGCTTTTTTTGAACATTCATGGCGCTTAGACAACCTCATTGGTGTTACGATATTAGATATAAAGCATATCTATCTATACATTATATTTGCAGGGGGGGGGGAGGTCTATTGGCAAATTTAGGACACATGAGGCTCCTAAACGACTTAATTCTCAGACTTCAAATTTTTATAAGGAATCAGGAAGATGTTAAAATCACAAACCGTTAACTAGAAATTCATACTCCCTGTAATTTTTTTTTGTTTGAACGGTTGTTGTTTTCTTTATCGGCCTACAAATGCCATGATTTATTCAAACTATTTAAAGCCATCAGTGCAATCTTACTTAAACGTCGAAATGCGTTCAGGAAATGACGCGTTGCGCTGGTGTTGATGAAAAATTTTTTATGCGACGAAACAATATAGTGCGAAACGCAAATTCGAACGATGGTAGATTTAATAAATGATGTTTACGTCATGCTTTGCGCTTCATCACTCATGTGAAGTTTTAAGGTAATGCAGTTGGGAATACAAAGACTTTATGTATGAAAATGATCACCAATGTTTGTGTTCTAGGTTTCGAACAAGGCTATAGGCTGCTGACAATAATAAACTGAAATCTAGATGTAGCCCTAAATTAAGTTGTTTTTTTTTTAATTGAGTGTGCGTAATATAGAATTTTTTTCACAAATACTTGGCTTTGTTTGCTTGCCTATTGGCTTATATCTTTCATGTAATGGCATTTGAAAGCTTTATCTAAAAGCCGGCATCTAGCTAGATCGAGGCGAAGAAGAGGAAAAATCTACAGAGGGATTAAGAGACAAGAGATAGAGGGGGAGGGAGAGGGAGAGAGAATGAGTGAGAGAGAGAGAGAGAGAGAGAGAGCTAAACTCTAACGTTTGCATTAAACAGAGACATACTGATTAAAAGATTAGCGCAAGAAAGAGATAGCAATGGGCAATTTTTAGTGATATTTTCCAGAGTAGAATGAAAGAACTAGGGTGGGAAACAGCTAGAGATTTCGAGGGGGGGGGGGGCGGTCAGTAAAGTAAATGTAGTGGGGGGTAGAGAAAAGACAGATAGAAAGAGAAATTGAGGGGATGGCAATAAGAGGTTACAGAAGGTAGAAATAAAATTCGTGGTATTAAGTTTGATAAAGTCGAGGGTATCTTCTACATGTTCCCAATCAAATACCGATGCAAAGCACGGGCTGCCATAACTAGTATAATATATAATAAACAAACAGACAAAAATTAATGTTGAATTCATTTAAAGGATGAAAACAAACAGAATATATAAGAAATGAGTTGTAGCCGTTAAAGAGCAGCAGAAGCAGTAGTAGTAGTAGTAGTAATAGTAGTAGTAGTAGTAGTAGT